>JABUQX010067598.1:0-17026 GCA_015478945.1 Trachelipus rathkii
CCCCCCCCACTCGCGAGAGATCTACGTACGGTGCTTGTGGTATACCGCTATATTAGAAATCACATAACTCTCAAAAACGACTCTCAATACGGACGATAGTCCAATTATTGCGATCGATGATCCGATCTAAATTTTAAGCTGCCCTTAATTATGCTCCGCTCACCAACCATGCTTATAAAAACGAATCCATCGTATCCCGCTAACTTTTATCTCTTTTGGTGCGAATCACACCATTTTGCACTTAAAGAAGCTGTTATCTCCCTTCCCACGCCTCTACTTACCACCCTTCTGTCACAACCTCAAAAAAGGTTTCGGAATTATAACTTATATTGTAATTTCCTTATGATAGATAGATAATATACAAAAAAAATAGAAACCCCACAGGCCATCATCAATAAGGCCATGTGGAACAGTTATAACAAACAATACACAGACAGCAAATACTAATAGTATTAAAAAAAGTTAAAAAATATGTGAGCGATTGTTTCGAGGTGTCAAATGTAAAGCGAAGTGTAAATTATAACTTGCAACGAAACTAAGTGGTTTGGAATTATAATGTTACTATTTGTTACCTAAAGCATATCCCATCGGCCAAAGAGCCCAAAAACCAAAATAGGATTAGGCAGCTCATTTTAAGGACAATTTTAGTTATCGTTTATAAGTAAAGATAATTGAGAAATAGATTCTATTGGAAAATTTGAATTAAGGAACAAGATCGTAATTTGCTAGGTATATTTTTAAATTCTCTCAAATAACTCACCAGATTATCTCTTTCCTGAATCGGACTCTATTAGGATATTTGTATATTTTTCTAATAGACTAGGTATCTGAATTAAAGTAATAGCTAATGTAGTATTTTGTTTCTAGATTTGGAATTATTAAGCTAATAATTGCGGTCGGAAATGTTTTTAAAAATAATAGAGTTTTTTTTTTTTGAAAATTTGAATAAAAGAGCAAGTTTTTTTTATACTCTCATTTATTATTGATTCACTTATATAACTAAGACGAGGATTTGGTAAATTTATATGGTAATATATTTTTGTATTTATTTTATAAGAATTCTAAGAAAAAATGACAGGCATAATCGGATGGTTGGCCGTTTAAGAAGACATAAGATTATCAATTACGTAATTAAGAGATCGTTATTAAGTAATTAAAATTATATGCAATCTTTCTGAAATGATTTATTAAAGTAGCTATTGTAGCTTTATAAGAATTTGGTAGTAATACGCAGATGTTTGGGAATTTAGTTTTACTTTTGTTTTATAAAGGATCTCTCACATAGGAGAGAGAGAGATGAACATATATTCTGGATGAAAGTGGTTAGGTAAGGAAAGACTAATTTAAGTAGTGTATTAAGATTATAAGTAAATTGAAATAAAAAAAGTTAGGGAAATTTAATAATGAATAAAGAATTGTAAGACTTTGGAAATTTGGTATACTATTTATAATGATGTTGTTGGTAAATATTTTGAATTGTTTCTTACAATATACTACTCATAATTAAAGAGAAAACATATCTTAATTTGAGCCGTTTCATTTTATATGCACACCTTAATATAGGTGCTAAATGATGTTATTAAAAATTTTTGTTAAGTTTTATTTGAGAACACTTTTGATAAAGATGCATATAAGATAATAACTCTATTAACCTTTGAGAGCATGCTCTACGTGTGTAGATATTATTGGGCATTTATTAGTATTTTGGTCTTGTTTAAATAAGAATGTCTACGAGGGATCATGTGAGCAAGAACAAGTAGCCCAATCTGAAACTGTGGGCCGTCTATAAACATAGAATCCATATTATGAATGTGTAAAAAAGTTAATAAAAAATAATGCATTTCTTTGGAAAATTTTATTCAAGGCAGACAAGGATGGTGAGCTCTTTAACTTGGTAGTACGTGTTTTGGGTGAATTGTACTTTACTTTTGTTTTTATAAAGCATCTCACATGTAAGAGAGCCACATATCTGGATGTAGGCCGTCCTATTTTAAAGAACAATTTCAGGTTTTGAGAAAAAATTGAGAAAAAAAACTTCGGAAAAAATTTGAATAAAGGAAACAAGTGCTAATTTTCTAATTAATACCTACGATGGTTTGGGAATGATTATATAGAATTTAATTTCATAAAGCAGGTCCTGGAATATAATAAGGCTATAATATTATCTGAATGTATGAGGCGTTTTATTTGTGGGCCTAATTGGGGTATTTTCGCGATAAATGGTTTTTAAAATAAATGTTGGTTTTGTTATTTTGAAAAAATTTGATTAAAAGCTTTATTTTATACTCTTTGTACCTTTGACAAATGAACGAGGTGGGAGAATTATTATATTGTTTTTATATAAGTAATTTCTAAGCAAGAATTCAAGCTATATTTTGTATAAACATTAAGACCAATATATGATTAGTACGTAAATAATAGTTAAAAAAATAATATGCAGATTCTTTCGGAAAAATAATTATAAACAGCGACAAGATTGTAGGCTCTGTATAATACTGTACAATACGTGTTTGGAAATTTATTTACTGCTTTGTTTTATAAAGACATCTCCCATGATAGGAGCCAACATATGTGAATGTAGGCCGGCACATTTAAAAGAATAATTTAAGTCGTTAAAAGTTAAATATGAGAAAAAATTAGGAAAATATTTGAATAATAGAACAGAAGTAATTTCTGGTAATTTGTACCTACGGTGTTATGGGTAATTGATTTAGAGAGTGTTATTTCATAATAATAACTAATATATGGTAGGCCTTTTTTCACTCTATATTTTATTCAATTTTTATTGCACCTTAATAAAGTGATTCGCCATACATGTTTTGAAAATAATTATTTTTTTTTGGATAATTTGAATGAAGCTGCTCTTGTATTTTTATAAAACTCTTTTACCATATGCATATTGGGTATATTGGTAATTCTTTTATATTTTTATATTATAAGAAAGCATTACAAACTAAAATTTATAGGAATAAAGAACATGAAACAGATATTGCTGGATTGTGGGCCGTTTAGAAAACATATTGACTCCAATAATTAATCGTTAAAAGTAAAAAATAATGCAATATCTTTCGAGATTTTTATTAAAGCTGCATATTGTAAGGCTCTTGATAACTGGGTACGACTACGTGGTTTGGTTAATTTCATTTTTTTTTGTTTTATAAAGCATGATCACTTGTAAGAGAGAGAGCCAAATCATGTCTGGATGTAGGCGGCTCATTTTAAAGACATAATATTTAAGCTCGTTTAAAAAGTTAAGTATTAAGAAAAAATTTGCGGTAAATTTGGAATAGAAGGTAATAAAGATGTGGAACTTTTGTAATTTTGGGTATGTCTTTGCGAGGTGTTTGATAACATTTTTGAATTTTAATTTATAAAACGTATAATAGGAGAGCCAAACATCTTCTCTTAACAGACAAGGCGTTTAGTTTTTATGCAGACCTTGAATTAGGTCGCGATGAAAAAAATGATTTTAAAAGAATAATGTGAGTTTTTTTTGGGAGAAAATTGATTAAAGAAGCTTAATTTTTATAAACCTCTTTATCCATTGCATCCTCGGGATTGGGAATATTATAATATATATGTTAATGGTATTAAAAATAATGGCCATGGTAACAACGACAGCATATTGGGATGCTGGGCCGTTAACAGAACATAGACAATATTAGATCGTTAAAAAGTTTAAAAATAATTGATGTCTTTAAAAAAATTTGTATTAAAGCAAAAAATGATTTGTATCCTCTCTATATCTGGTACCGTACGTGGTTTGGGACATCCTTATTTACTTCTGTTTGATAAAGCATCTCCACTGTAGAGAGAGCCCAACATCATCTGAACTGGATGTTGGTTGCATTTGAATGAAATCTTTAAAGAGTTGTATTTGTTAAGAAATTGATGAAAAAATTCCGGAAAATTTGAATAAAAGAAACAAGATCGTAATTCTTCTAATTTAATACGCTGAATAACTACGGGTATTGGAGATAATTTATCATTCAAGAAATCATATTAATTTTCATAAAGCGGTTTGATAATGAAACAGCCTAACATCTCTGAGATGCGTCGACAGAGTTTTATCATTTATTTGGGACAATACATTTAGAGTCGCGAACCAATGTTTAAATAACTCGAGATTTTTTTCTTTCTTTTTAAATATATTCTAAAGAAGCCTTATTCTGAAATTGCTTTTACATTTTACATTATACGTTTTTCGGATATATATATTATAATTGTTTCTTTATAAAGTATTCTAAGAACGAGAGAACAGCATTATCTGCATGTGGGCTGTTAAAAACTTGACAATATGAAGACCATCGATAACCAGTTAAAAAAAATGCACACTTCTTTCGGAACATCTTGTAGTTAAAAGCAGCAAGATTGTAGCTTTAAAAACTTGGGTACGTGCGTGGTTTGGAAATTTAATTTTTAACCTTTATTGTTTATAATGGCATCTCCATTGGTAAGGAGTCTTAACATTTGTTTCTGTTGTCAAAGCATACATTTAACAACATTGAATAACAAAGAATTGAGAAAACTTCGGAAATTTGAATAAAGGAACATGCTTGTAATTCTTGTAACTTTGATACCATACGGGTTTGGAATTATTTAGAATTTTTTTTCTCAAAACAATCACATTAAAGAGAGCCAACATATCTTTTGATGGGTGGCCGGTTTTATTTATGGATCCATAATTAAGGTCACTTAAGAGAATGTTTTTAAAAATAATTTGTAATTATTTTTTTTTGGAGATTTAATATTAGAAGCAGTTATTTTATACTCTTTTTACATTTGGCACTACGGGTTAGTGGGAATTTATTTATATTGTATTTTATAAGATATTCGCAACAAGCAAACATATTTTGATGTGGGCCGTTTAAAAACAAAGACCAATATTAATTAGATCGTTAAAAAGTTAAAAAAATAATGACATCATTTCAATCGAAAAAATTATTATTAACAGCAAGATTGTACGCTCTTTATAATCTTGGTACAGAGCTTAAGTGGTCTTGGGAACATTTAATTTTACTTTTGTGTTTAGAGTAAAACGTAACAGAAACAGAGAGCAAAATTTGATGTAGGCGGCTCATTTAAAGACATAATCCTTAGTCTCGTTTAAAATTAAGAATTGGAGAAAACAATTCGGAAATTTGCATAATTAGAGCAGATATAGTAACTTTTGTTAACACTTTGTAACTACGTGATTTGGTAACTGTATTTAGATTTTATTTCATATAAACAACGTCACTAACATAAGAGACTAAACATATTTGTTGATTGAAGCGTTTCATTTATGGCCACCACTTAAATTAGGCCTACGCTCAACTATGTTTTCTAAAAATAATGATAAGTTTATTTTTTTTTTTTGGAAATTTGATTCAACGAGTTATATTTTAACTCTTTACCTTGCACCTACGGGATTGGAATTTATTTATATCTGTATATAACCAATTTTACTAATAGCTGAAACTAGTTAATTAAGATGTGGCCGATTAAAAACATAGTACCCAATATTGATAGGTTAAACAAAAGGTTAAAAAATAATATTATTTTCTTAGAAAATTTAATTAAAGCAGAAGATTGTAGGTCTTATACTTGGTACGTACGGTGGTTTGGGAATTTAGATTGAACTTTTGTTTATAAAGCTAATCTCCATGTAGAGGAGCAACCTATCTGGCTTTAGGCCGCGCTACATTTACAGTACAACTTTTAAGTCGATTTAACAGTTTAAGAATGAGAAAAAAAGATTCGGAAAGCCATTTGAATAAAGGAACAAACAGCTTGGGCAAAATTTTAACATTAATTCCTTACGAGTTCGGCATTTTAATTTACGTATTTTTTTTATCATCAAAGCAGGTCCTGAATAAGAAAAGCTAACATATCCTTTGATTTAGGCGTTTTATTTTTACTGGGCAATTAGGTTGCGAACTGTTATTAAAAATAATTGAAATTTTTTTATGAAAAATTGATTAAAGAAGCTTTATTTTAACTCGTTCACCTTTGCACCTACGAGGTTTGGTGAATATTTAAACATTCTGTATTTTTACATATTATTGCAAAGCTAAGAAAGGATCGGAGATCTGAAATAAGAGCTGTTTAATTCCATTGACCAATTCTTTTATCGCTTTAAAAAGTTAAAAAATATTGGATAAATAATTTCTTTCGAAAAGTTATATTCAAGCTTCAAGATTTAAGCTCTTATAACTTGGTACGTAGTGGTTTGGGAATTTAATTTTACTTTTGTTTTTATAAAGCTCTCACGCTATTCAACAATGTTAGTAAAGTTGGCAGCGCAAAGCGATGTTATTATTTTTAGTAGTTAAATAGTTAAGAGATTGAGAAATTCTTCGGAAAATTGAATAAATAACAGAACAAGATTGTAACTTTTTAACTTGTTGTACCATACGGGGTTTTGGGGAATGTTTATTTAGCAATTGTATTCAGAAAGCAGGAGTCCTAAATAAGAGACCAAACAGTCTTGATGTGGCGTTTAAATATGGACCATAAATTCGATCCCCCTAAAAATGTTTAAAAATAATAGGATTTTTTTTTTCACGTCGTAAAATCCATATGAATTCCGACGTGTTCCAGCTCCTCTACTTTGCACTAATGTTATTAAATTTGAGTTATTTGTATTTTATAAAGCATTTCTAAGCAAGTAGAGACAGCATATTGGATGTGGCCGTTTAGAAAACTAGACCAATATTAGATCGTAAAAGTTAAAAATAATGCAATTCTTTTATTAGAAAATTTTATTCAAAGAGCAAGATTGTAGCGTCTATAACTTCTCGTACGTGTTTTGGGAATTTTGATTTTATTTTATAAAGCATCTCGTTGTAAGAGAGGTCAACATATCTGATATAGGCCGTTCATTTTAAAGACTAATGTAACTTCGTTTAAAAGTTAAGGTTGAGAAATAATTTTCGGAAAACGTTGAACAAAGGAGCAAATTGTAACTCTTTAATTTGTACCTATAGGGTTTGGGAATTTATTATTTTATTAAACAAGCAAGATTGTAGCTCTTATATCATGGTAATATCGTGTTTGGGAATTTTAATTTACTTTGTTTTTATAACGCGTTCATTATGAATAAGAAAAAAACTAGAATTTCTTTAGATCTTTATTGAGAAATATTGTTATATTATTAAATATAAGGCAAATTTGAAAAATATTCTAATATTTATTATTGTAAAATCTCAAATAAAATTACAAAAGAGAAAAATATTAAGTAGGGCTAATCAAATTTTTTCACTACTGCTTAAAATTTAACTATGTAATTGAATTTGACTTACCATTTTCATTTTTGAAATTAATTTGAGTTACTAAATTTATTTAAAAAAGATTTCAAAGATATTGTTCTAAAACAATAAAGATAATAAAAGTATGATTGTTGCAAATGTCTTTTTTCGAAAATATTGTTAAAGAACTATAGTTATTTACTGCTGAAGTACCAATGATCCAAAAATGAAAACGTTTCTTTATATATACGCAGTACCCAACAAAAGATTGAGGGAGGGAACATATTAAAGAAAGAAATTGGGGGAGAGGGGGTAGAGAGAAAAGAGACCACTATAAAATCGTACTATCAAAATTGTCTTATTAATAATAGCTGTAAATAAGTCAGAGGTATACTCTGGTCGTTAAATTTATTGATGTGTTTTGCATAATTTTTCCATCGTGATGGTCGTAAATTATGAATAAAATGAATTGTTTTGAGAACTTCATCTGTCGCTAAGCGGTTTAAATTGGAGGGTAATGAGAAGATTCAATATATAAAAGTTTATAGGTTTGAGAAATAAATATGGTAATAATAATAATAGAAGCTGGGAATACAATTTGATGACGACGTCATACTTGTATTGACGTAGAAAAAACTTGAAAAATCCCTTCTCCGTTTTGGAATGAAATATTAATACGCAAATTTATTAAAAATAATTTTTACCCAAAATTAATATAGAAAATATTTGTCATTATTTGGTATTGTAAGTAGTTAAAATAAAAAAATATATATGTATAGAGGCCCTATATATACAATTTAACGCTCAACTTTAATTTCAATGCAAGAATTTTTCTGTTTGAGAAATATTTTAAAACTACAATTAATCAAATTAACAAAATGGTATTTAAATTTTCACTCTTTTTATGTTTAAATTAAATCAATCAATCAGGATTTTTTTTACTTAAAATCTAAGCTACATCTAATTTAACCTAACGTAACGTAACGTAACATAACGTAACGTAACTTAACGTAACAGGATTAAATGAAAAGAAAAAATAGGTTGTAGTTCACAAACTGTTTTTAATAAAATGAACATTTTTGAATAATTTGAGAAGGATCAGATGAAAGTAGCGTCTGCCTATGTCGTTGTAGAAAGTGCCGTGAAAAATGAAGTGAGAGAAGTCCGTCCGAGTGTAGGATCACGAAACCTTATGAGTATTTTTTTAGTGATTAGCAGAAAATTCTATATATTATTGATCGATAAAAAGGAGCCAGTAATTTAAGAAGTCCTTTAAAAATTATATATAAGATTATTTCCCAAAGGTACAAATATAATATAATATGATATAATCTCTCGATATAAAAGTTAAGGCCCAGTTATTATGATATAGTAATTTAAACCTCAAGTTTGTGTAAAGTTGAGGATAGATAGGAGAATCGAAATTGATCTTGTTCACACTCATAGAAAGTGAAATATTTGGTTTAGAAAAACAAAAACAATACTCCTGATCTTACGGCCAACGCTGGGAATTGTTTTGCTAGCAAAGACGAATCTAAATATTAACTCGTGATGTGAGAAATATAAACAGAAATCATAATAATATAAGAAAAATTTGCTTCAAAGAAGCTTGTATCTAAATCCAGAATTTTGTTTTATGGTTTGCCTCACCTGTAAGGCACATTATGGTTTAAGCTAATAAATTCCAAAAAATATTAATAGAATCTGATTACCTTCTATAGGTCGAATGGGAGAGGAACAATAATAACCGTACCATTTTTATTGCTAGGATAGAACGTAAAATTTATATACTTTTTCATTTATTTTGATGGCGCAAATTTATTTGTTTTAAATTTTAGAATAGTGGACATCGAGCTTGATTTGTAAATTCCGCTTCTAGGCAAGCGGTTTAGGTATGTTAGGGGTAATGGCGAGTCAAACAAAGATAGCGGATGAAAGGAATGAGACTGTGTGGAAGGCGAGTCACATGAAAAAAAACATCGAAAGAGAAGGGTACTTGCGATTATGGAGCTTCAGATATGAAGCATTTACATTTTTACTGAGTATATGTGGTTGCGACGTAGCTTTAAAGACAGTAACTCGAGGATCAGTTGAGCGGCTTATAATAAGATTGGGAGAATTGATTGGAGATTGGAGGTTTGAACGGGTCGAAATGCCCTTAGAAGACTAGTATCAGTATCGAGAGAAGAGAGTGTGTTAGAACCACTTCCACATGTAAATGTGAGTGCATGATCGCACTAAAGTGGTGAACAACGTCCTGTTACTGAGAAGGGAAGTGAAGTGGTTGAGGAAGCAGAGTCTGCTGCCAAGTGGTCGCTCAGAAGCAGTCGGAAGCGATACCTTTATGGGGTAAGCTTTTATTTAAAATTAGTGAACAATTGTCTCCTGTTAAAGTTAGAGGTTCACAATAGAAAAAAGACAAATAGAATTTTTGAAGGCACTGACAAAGGTTGAATATGGTGTTTTTCGTAAGTAAATATATGGATAGTTGGGTGCAAGATTGGCAGAGTGAATATATATAGTATTAGTATAGTATGACTATTTATTCTGATTAGATATAGTATTAATATATAGTTACTATAGTGATATATTAGATATTAGTAGGTATGAAAATAGAATGTATATATATATTCATCGGGGTAAAATCGGGTTTTTACAAAATATATATATTGTAGTATATAGTATAGTGAGAGAGTTATAGATAGGTTATCTTATGAGTATTATGGTGATATTAATGAGAGTGATAATTTCAGAGCAGTTGGTGTTTATATTATCTTTGAAGAGTCCCTCTCATGGTGTCGAGTCAATGAAGAATGGCTATATGTCTGTGTTATTTCCAGTAGAGTAATAAATAATTTATTTGATTTAATTATGGGTTGATTTAATAGAGTATGATAAGATACTGACGTGTCTTGGACCTAATCTTCAAAGGAACAGAGAAGTTTCCTAAAAAATTACTTGAATAACCAGATTCGGAATTTAGCTTGAAATCTTTTATAAAAAGAGCCTGCTTCTTTGGTCAAATGTAATTTAATAAGCGCGGTCTTGTGAGGTGCAAGTTATTGTAACTGTCAAGCGTGTTGCGGGGAGACTGGGTGCTCTTCATAAAGTCTGTCCGTTTCGGGGTCGCAGGGAGTGGGGGGAAAGGAGTGTACGGGAGAATGTTGAGAGAGAATAAGTGAGATGTGGAATTGTTTAATGAATAAATTAATCAAGTAATTGAAAAAACGTTTCTCAATCGGATTAGGATAATACTTTTCTGGAACTGTTTTGCTCGTGCAGTGATTTTTATAAATAATAGCATTAGTGTGGGAGCGTGACGTAGAAAATAATGCCTCACCGCGTGTATTGAGGCGATCTACTCTGAAGGTGTTTTCAAAGCTCCTGCTGCATTTGCGATAAAAAGAAGTATTGGTCGCTGTTCTTAACTTTGAGACATTTGCATCACACAACATTCTATTTCAGGCGTCATTAATGTGTCTCATTCTTTCAATATAAATCCCGTGAATAGGGAAAAGAATAAATTTTCAAAATTTCTGTGGATTTTGCAGATGGTGAACATTGCGAACCTATTATGCTCTGATGGAATGTTTTTAAATATTTCTAGACACTGAACACGGAACATGCAGATTAATTATTAGACATTTATTAGACATTATTTATTATTTTGGTAGTGATATCCAATTAAATAATTGTAATAGTTGTTTCTCTATTAAGTTTTTCAAGTTCATAGAGAAAATGACGTTAAGACAACTATATTTTTTGTTATATTGGTGATTTTATCCTATTTTGTATAATGCAATTGCCATACGATTGTTTTTTTGTATATATTGTAATAATTTTATTCAGTGGTATGTTTTGTTCATGTCTAGCTTTATAGCCCTTGATAACAGTGTATCCCTTTATGAGTAGAGGTTAAAACAGATGCATGGTTTAATATCTCTTCTGCTCATCTCTCTGCTCTGCTGCTGTCTGGTGGGGATCTCACGTGATCAGTTATAGTCTGCGAGAGATCGTCTGGGCCTGTGCTGTGTAGTCTCAATTTGTCCCTCGTTCTCGATCAGTGCGGTCTGCCGCTCGGTGCTGCTGCTGCAGATCCGGGGTCGGATCTCGGTCCTGCTCCATCCTGATAATTTCATAGGCTATTAGTAGGGTTAGTAGTGTAGCTGATAGTATTGGTATAGGATGGTTAGATATAGTTTTTAGTGATATGTAGTAGTGGGTATGATATATATAGTATCGGTTATATAGTTATGTTATAGTAGTTAGTGTATATATGGTGCTGTGTGTGTGTGCAGCATGTAAGAAAAGAGAGAACAAATGGAAAAAACTTCATTCGTCTTTTCGTCGGTGGTAATAGTGTCTGAGGTTGAGTTAAAACTATCTACCCATGTATCAAGGTTTTCAGCCAATTTCAGATCCTTTCCGGGCTTGAGGAGGGAGGTGTCTTTAAACCAGATTCTGTTGGAGCTAGCAAGAATAAAAATTGTTGGTGTTAATTTCACGATTTGATTCTAGTTATTTTAGCTCACCATTGATAAGTTCGGTCGCCTCAGAGAAAGTAGGAGTTTTTCAACGACTGCGATATGTATATAATGAGTATAGTTATGTTGATAGTGATGTGGTATATCGGTCGGCGTTATATTACTGTAGGATAAGTTTTAGGTATTATGAGTATACGTATATATTAGGGTTTATAATTATATGAGGTATTACTAATAGTAGGGTATAGTAGTTATATAATGGTCTAATGGTTGGTCTACTAAGCTGACATAATAAGCTAATTAAAAGTGATACCGTGGGCAGCTTATCTACATAAAACAATTGCAATATTTGGCAATCGGAGGGATAATATTTTTTATAGGAGGGGTTTTTCATTGTTTTATTTATATTTTATTTTATTTAATTTTTTTTTGTGTTGTTGTGTATTCGTGCGGGAAATATTAACAGGCGAGCCATACTTGTCGATAGGCATATGTGTCGGATCGGATCATGTTTATCGATCATAAGAGAGTAAGTAACTAGGGAACTGGGGAACTGGGGAAATTGCTCTCATAGTGACTGAAACGGAAAATAACAGGAGATGTAATTTTTGTATATTTTATAGGTCTGTTCTTGGTCAATAGATTGGTGATTTTGTTAGTATTTCAAAACCATATAATATATGTATCAATTTGAATGTATAGGTATATGAGATTCTAGAGAGGGGGTTTTAGAATTTTTGTTTTTTTTTTTGCTTTATTGTCGTAAGGCTGGACTATGGTGTTTGTGTTTTTTCACATTTTAGGGGCTGTCGGAGCCGACGGGGAGCAGAGGGGGGGACGTAGTCGCCTCCCGGGGCTCGAGCCAAGAGACCCTGACTCTGCCAATCTTTGCGGTTTTACCTGTGCGGATTAGTCTCTTATGTTTAATGACTAATAAAAAGATATAATTTTGACTTCCTTTGACAGTACTCTTGGTATTATTGTTAAAGCTAAAGGAATACCATAGCGGGGTAAACCGTAAAGATGGAGGAGTCGGGGTCGCTCGGCGTGATCGCGTTGGGAACCGATCTGGGGGGGGACGTTGTTCGTACCGCCCTTGTTCCCCCCGTGGGCGGCGTAGCGCGCCCCTAAAGTGGTGAAGATTCTGTTTTTTAAATTCTGTTCATTACGAATAATAACTTTTATATGAAATATAAAAATAAAAAATAAAAAAAAAATATTTGAGAGAATCCCTCTCCTAAGAAAAGATTATTCCGCTGATGCGGTGCCAAATATTGTGTAATTTTATTTAGTCTGCAAGCTGCTTGCGGGTTGTAGTTAAATTTTGCCAAAATCTTAGTTAGGTATGAATCATTTTCATGTCTATGAATATGTCTTGTATGATATAATTATGATAGAAAAGTAGGGTTAGGTTAAGTTTAGTTTGGTAATGTTATCTTATTTGCCTTTGATATGCAGGAAACTTTGTTGATGTCAGCAATTTATTCATACGCAGGGTATGTTAGGTTTGTTACTATTTTTTAAATTCTTAATATAAAGTATTTCAATACGCATTTTTTAAATACATATTAATGTATTGAGATACATTACAATGCATTTTAAAATACAAAATACTTTCATTCTAATAAATATGCATATCATAAACAAAAGCTTGTGTTGGAACACAGTGAATGATCGTGCATGTAACAGTACGGAGTAATTGCTTTGAGATTACGGAATAAAATAATTAGTTGTATGGTAGTGGCATAGATAGACTCTTGGTAGATGTTCGAAGTTTCGTATGTGTTACGTAGTAGACCATAGGTATCATTCTTATATAGGTTAGTAATATTTAAGTGATTTTAGTGAGTGTCACATTCTATTTTCGATGATAAGTATTTTAAGACCATAAAATTAGTGTGATTATATATTAGTGATATAGTGTAGGTGAGGTATATATATATACTATATTAGATATACCAAATAGTAGTAGTATAAGTATTTTAAGAATAAAATTATGGTTATGCAGTGACACATTATACTATAAATGGTAAATATTTTAAAATAATTATAAAAGATAGTTTCAAACTAATGTGTAAATAGTATCTATGGATTGTAGTATGTAGTGTTAGTATAGGTATTGATTATAGTGAGGTATATAGTGCCTAGGTAGGTGGTGGTAGTATAGTAAGTTAGTGAGTGATGGCAGATATTATGTATAATTATATAAAGATAGTAAACTAATTGTAAATAGTATGAACTGATTGGAATTGTAAGAGTGTCAGAAGCTATTAGTAGGAGGGGGTACGGGTAGTATACGTTTAGTTTATTTAGGTAGATACGTAGGTTAGTTATTACTACGGGTAGCTCGTTAAAGGGGTAATATTGGGTGCTGTGGTATTTTGTCTTATAATTAACTCATGTGGAACCATAAACATAAAATGCTTATCTGATAGAAGCTCAAGAGGGGGAGAAATGTGGGGACGTACATGGGATATTAGGTTGATGTTAAAAACTATTCTATCTAATAATTATCTTTTTACTTATAAGTTGTTGTGTTTATCTCTGTTGAATTTATATTTAGACGTAGTTTTATTTTGTCTTGTGGTTAGTATGTTATCTATGAGATCTTTGTTTAGTGTGTTTTGGTATAACAATGAGTGGTTTGTTAAGACGGTGTTATAAAGGTTACCTCAAGATATCTGCATAGTATTTTGGTACATGTTAAGTTTCGCGGGTTTTGTTGTTTGTTTTAGGGCGTTGTTGCAGGGTGGTGTACAGTTGTCCGCCTAGTAAGTGGGCATTTTTTTTTGTATAGAAACTGTGGTTGATTTTAGGTTCAAGTGAAGAACACGTAAAGCGTCAAAAAGTAATGTTGTCAGCGTCAAGGTGTGTGCAGCGAATATTTTGTATAAGTTTGACCCTAGATTTTAATTAACAGTTATTCATTCGACTGCCAGAAAATAGTTTAGTACATACAAGAATCTTTAAGAGAATATCACCTACAACCCATGAAGTGGAACCAAATAAGCAAAGAAAAGAGAAATAACTTCCCATCAGCTGGCTCTGGCCACTTTCATATTGTATTGAAGTTCAAAAGTTTGGAACACTTTCTGCCTCCCAGCAGCCTTCCTCTCCTCAGGTGTACTCAGCAGACCCGTTACTAACCCTATAGGGTGACTCAAGCAGGAAGGACCACGCCCTTCAAGACTTCAAGAAAAAGAAATCTCTCTCTTCCATCTTTCTCTCTGAGTAAAAGAGGACCGTAGACTTCGAATCAACCGGCACAGCCTTAGCAGAAAGAAATTGACCAGTCGGCTCTTCGAGAGACACCTCTGTGTCAAAAATGCTACCAACGTTCGACACAGCAGACACTTTTCGGTAGATTAGTTACTTGTGGTGTGGGTGTCGATGATGGTGTGGAGAGGTAGAGCCAGCGTAAAAAATGTCGAGGCACCGAGTGTAGTAGCGTGAAACATCATACTCACTGTTATAGCTTAGTGCTTCATGTTAATTTTCATCGGAATGATTCTGTCGGCATTGATATCAACTTCAAGGATGGGACCCTTTGCGATGATCGATGAAAATCTTTCAGCAAGCATCCCATTGGTCTGACGAATGACAGAACTGACGTGTTATTTTTTTTTTTTTTTTTTTATTGTTTTGTGGTTTTATTTCATTGTTTCGTTTTTATTTCTTTGTTTTTGTTTTTTTTTTTTTTTTTTTTGTTTTTTTATTTCTTTGTTTTTTTTTTTGTTTGTTTTATTCTATTTTGTGGGTGTGTTATGGCGATAGACACGGTAATAGGTGCGCCAGATCATATGAAGACCTCTGTTTTAGGAGGTGAGACTATTTTGATCGGCGACTGCTTTAGTATGTAACGTTTAAAGATAGACAATATTTCTTGTCAAGAAAAAGTACAATGGCAGATTGGTGGTAGAAGCAGTGGATCATTTTCCTTCACTAGGTAGTGCGTATCATCATGGATTCTAAGAGGTCCAGTCTTCGGTTTTAACGGTGACCTTATGTCGCTATCTGCATGGTATGCTGCTCGTTAGAAGCTGGAAACACCCCCTTGCTCTTCTCTTAGGCGGAAAAAGACTGGTCAGACTACGTTTGACCTTTGCTGAATTTTTGGGCTTGCGTTTCGCTTTGGTTAAATGTGAAAAAGATTCAATAACTAGACATGATGGACGCATGGTATTGGTATTGGAGCCGTCTCGGATGATCAAATGGGTGTTGGGTACGGTGTCAGTATGCTGACTATTGTGTACTAGGAGGTAGGTCGATGGTGAGTGGGATATATCCTAATAGAGTTGGATATCCATCAGTTATATTTTGCTTTAAGTTACGGCAGACAGTACATTGGATGGGCAGGAGCCAAGATTACTCTTTGTACAGGAGCTAGTCTGAGGGATTATATTATATAACGTGGTGTTATTCTTGAAGAAGATGATATGGGAGAAGGAATCAAATTGTCATGCAAAGTATGATTTTAGGATACAATAATGGTAGAATTCTCATACATTGAGGGATGCTGCATTGGCAAGGCTGTATCTTCCTACTTGTGCTTTCGAGGGCGTCCTTCAATAATCGCATGTGTGACCAGAGAGTAGTTGCAACCATCAAGTTTCTATGGCTCATGTCCTTCGGACGGATGGTCTGAGGCACACTCGATCTGAAGGGTGTGTCGGAGATGTTGAGATTGCATCCGATTGCTATGGGATGGGGTTCGCTTTCAGATGTTCTTGATGGGTGCTGCTGTATTTATGCCGTGTCACGAGGTATTAATTCAGATAGAGGAGTTCGAATGACATGAATGAATGTGATGATCGGAGACTTCAGCGTAGCTGGAGAGCAAATGATCGGGAACAAAAGGTGGCATGTGTGTAGTGTCAGTGAGTTATATATTTATATATAAGCTATTTCTAGAAATTGGAATCTATGTTCTAAAAGTTGTAATATTGAGTTTTAAAGCGCGTCCGTTTTTTCCGCGCGAAATAATATATGGTAGTACTTGCAAAGTAGGAATACTTGTTTGATCAATAACTATGTGAAACAGAAAAAATTTTACTCTATCTGAAAGAAAATCAAAGAAAGTGTCAAGCAAAAATTATGAAAATATATTTTGAATCTAGATACTCTGTTCGGTTTACTAAATTTTGGTTAATTTAGTGATCTGAATTTGGTATATTGTTTACCCTTTTGCCTTTTCAATTATGTAATAATTACGATAAACAATTATCTCTGTAATGCTTTGTTTTGTACTATTTCTAGCTTAATGTAATTAGATTGAGATATAATAATAATTATTCAAATAATATTTATAATATT
>JABUQX010067599.1:7500-20000 GCA_015478945.1 Trachelipus rathkii
AAAGTACTTCTACACAGCAACAGTTCTCCCAGGAAGAGATCAATGATTTAGTACGAGAGTTAAGTCTCTCCAAGCAAGATTCTGAGCTTTTAGCATCTAGACTAAGTGAAAAGAACTGTCTCAAGGCCGAATGTAAAATAACTTTTTTTCGGACAAGAGAGGTAGTACTTCTTCCATATTTCATTGAAGAAGAAGACCTAGTATACTGTAGGAACATCCCTGGACTCCTACTCCAAATGGGGTTACCTAAATACCGACCAGAAGATTGGCGATTGTTTATGGATAGTTCAACGAGAAGCTTGAAGTGTGTTTTATTGAACAATGGCAATAGTTATGCATCGATTCCAATAGGTCACTCAACAAAACTGAAAGAGGAATATGAAAATATAAGAATGATCTTGCAGAAGCTTAGATATAATGAACACCAGTGGTCTATATGCGTTGATTTGAAGATGGTCAACATCTTACTTGGGCAGCAAAGCGGATATACTAAGTACCCTTGTTTCATATGCTTGTGGGATAGTAGGGCTAAAGAAGACCACTGGGAAAAAGTTGTATGGCCTGCTAGGGAAAATATGACTGTAGGTGCATCAAATATCATTAACGAACCACTGGTTGACAGGGGAAAAATTATTTTCCCACCACTCCACATCAAACTAGGACTGATGAAGCAATTTGTTAGGGCCCTAGACAAAGATGGTGAATGTTTCAAATATATTTGCAGATTTTTTCCAGGGTTGAGTATGGAGAAACTCAAAGCTGGAATCTTTAGCGGCCCTCAAATTCGCCAAATCATCAAGGATGACAATTTCATAAATTCCATGACTGATATTGAAGCATCTGCCTGGAAAAGTTTTGTCTTGGTTGTTCAGAACTTTTTGGGCAACCATAAATCTGCCAACTATGTAGAACTCGTACAGAAAATGCTTTCAGACTTCAAAAATTTGAATGCTAATATGAGCATAAAAGTTCACTTTCTACATAGTCACTTAGATCGGTTTCCGGATAATCTAGGATGTTATAGTGAGGAACAAGGGGAGAGGTTCCATCAAGATATCAAGGTGATGGAAGAAAGATACCAAGGAAGATGGGATACACACATGATGGCAGACTATTGTTGGAGCCTTCAACGTGATTGTCCACATTCTGCACACAGAAGACAATCATATAGACAGCGATTTGTAATGCATTAATTGTGATTTCATTGTACTGAATTGAATGTTTTGACCTATTAGCATTTTATTTACTTACTCATTAACAATTTGATATATATCTTTCGTGTTTTTTATTGTGAATCACGTTACAACCTAACATAAATTGTTGTTATTAATGTATTTTTGTGACCACCCTGTATCTCAAAAACTAGAGCCAATCTAGGAAAACGGAGGTCATATTCGGAATCAGGGCAACAAGTTACCTATAAAATGACCTTCAAATGTTTTGCCGCAAAATCTTTGTTGGCCAGTGAATTGTAAGGTTTTACGATTTGCGAGTAGGAACGACTAATATGATTATATAATAGATGGCTCAATTTTCAAAGTTGTCGTTGAGCAAATAATGTACTTAAACTTTCTCATTAACGATTTCAAACCAATATAGAATAAATAGGTAGAATAAATAATATTTCTTATGAAATAGAGAACGGCGGCAACGATTCATTTAATAAAAAGTTAGATATACATTTTAAGGAAATTGTTCTTTGAGCTTTTAATCAACTTTGACTTTTTCTATTAATATACTAGAATCAGTGAACTAGAAATAATGAATTTTTTTATGAATAAGATATAAAGTGTACTTAAAAGGAATTTGGGAGCTGAACTTGTAATGTCTTCGATGTTTTCGCTCAAACTTCAAAGACAGTGAAATTTTTATCTAAATAAGTCGAATAATATCAAATAACAACAACACTAAACAAACTTTTAGCAACTATGATGTGTTCTGCTTAGAAACAGATCTGTTCTAAGAGAGCAAACTCATAAGTCACATTGTGATAAATAATAACTTTAATGTTTAATAATTTGAAAACATTCGATCTAAGACTGAGAAATTTTTGGTACACCAAATAAGAAAAATCAACCAGCAACACTAAAGGAACTTTTAGCAACTGTGATGTTTGCTGCCTACAAACAGATATGTTCTAAGAGAGAAAACTTATATGTCTTATAACAACGTCGAGATTTACTGCTTTGAACATATCTGTTTAAAGGAAATAATCGCTGAAAAAAAAAATAGAATAATTCCCAAAGACACACCCAATAGATTTTTAACACCTTAAATATTTACTTCACTGAACTGATCTGCTCTTTGCTCACACTAAATAAGTAATATATCCAAAAACAACAAATAGTTAACAGCCTATTCTTGAGAGCACTGTAAAGTCCGTACTAGTCGGTGTTCTGTAGTTTTGTACTACCACTACTACTACTACTATAACAACAACAACAACAACAAATAATAATAATAAAAAAAATAATAATAATAATAATAATAATAAAATAATAATAATAATAATAATAATAATAATAATAATAATAATAATAATAATAATAATAATAATAACTTTTCCATGAAGTGTTATATTTGATGTTTTTTTTTGTTTGTTTTTAACCCAAGAATTTTAATTAACACAAGTTACATGACACAGGTTCTTCCGTGAGCTCCTTTCCTTAAAAATTGTCTACAACTTGGGGAAAAAAAAATTCTTATTTTTATTGTTGGGGGGGGGGGGGGGCCGGGGGTAGGGTTGATAGGTAGAAGGGGAGTGTGGGCTGAAATTTCCCAACTGCTTTAACCTAACCCGAGAGGTAGTGGCAGGGATATGGCTGCAAGCACCTAACCTACAATAAAAATCTTCGCAATATTTTCGACAGCACGATCTTTCGCAAAAGTAACATGGTTGCCATATATATATATATACCGTATATATATATATTATATATATATATATATATATATATATTATATATATATATATATATATATATATATATATATATATATATATAATATATATATATATATATATATATATATATATCTCTCTATATCTATATATATATATCATATATTATATATATTATAATATATATTATATAATATATATAATATATATGGTTGCCATATATATATATATACCGTATATATATAATATCATATATATGGGTGGCCCATTAATACATCTAAAAAAAATTTTTTTATCTACTCACCATTTATATCTACTCACCATATATGATAATACTACATATATATAGTTATATAATCTCTATATATCCTATATATATCACTATATTACATATATATATATATATCTATATATCTATATTATAACTATACACTATAATCAACACTTATATAAATCATTATATATAATACTACACATATACTTTATTATATAATTATATATATTTTATATATTAATATATTATTACCCCTCATATTTATCTTATATACTTAGTATTTCTGTCTCTGATTTTCATCTGTTTTATACTCTGTCTTATACTATATATATCTTATAGTATATATATCTATATTACCATATATATTGTCTTCTGTCCTGTCTCTGTATCTACTCCTATATATCTAGTATATATATATATTATATATGGCTATATGTATCCTTCTTAGTTATCATGGCTTCTGTTTTAAGAGATAGAGTGTGAGTCTCTCCTTGAAATTAAATTTATCGCATCATTATGTACAATATTAAAATATTAAATAAAATATATACACTATATATATATAATCATAAATATATCACATATATATCATATATATAGTATTAATAATATATATTATATATATAATATCTTCTTATATGATATATATATATATATATATAGTAATTACTCTGTTTATATTTATTATATAATATATATAATATAATCTCAATATATATTATATGTATATCACTATATATATCTATATATATATATATATAATATATACTATATATATATATATATCTAATATATATTATATATGTAATATTGTGTATAATTATATATATATATATATAATTATATAATATATATATATATATATAATATATATAATATATATATATATAGATATAATAATAATATTGATTATATACTATATATATATCGTCTATATAATATATATATTAATATATATATATATAAGTATATACTAATATATTATATATATATATATATATATACTATTTAACGGTATATATATATATATATATATATAATATATATATTATATATATATATATATATATATATACTATAAATATAATTATTATAATATATAGTTATATATATATATATATATATAACTATATAATATATAATATATATATATATAATATAATTAATATATTGTACGGTATATATATATATTATATATATATATATATATATATATATATATATATATATAATATATAATATATCTATATATATAAATCTTACTATATATAATATTATATATATAATATAATAAGCGGCGACTCCAGTAATTTTTTACTACTCGGGCTCTCTCCCATCTTCAACCAAAAATATCTTATTTCTAGTTAGAAAATATTTTTTTGTACAGAGAAATGTTACCCAACTTCATACAGTAGTAAATTGAGATCAGCAGTATTCGAGAAGTTATCTAAGGCTGAACAGATATCATTTACTACAGATATATGGATAGCTGAATATTCAAACGAGTCATTTATTTCTTTAACTACTCACTGGCTTACGAGCCAGTTTGAAAAATTGGACTATGTATTCCATTGATATATATATATATATATATAATATAGTTATACTATAATATATATATATAATTATATTTATATATTATATTATATATATATATATATAATATATATATATATATATATATTCATATATATATATATATATATATATATATATATATAATTTTTGAGATTTTAAATTTAAATTTAATGAGTATCTTATTATCCTATATTTTGAGATATTTGATTAAACTTTATTTCAATAATACTGTAGGTATGTAATACACTGTGTATGAATACTACACAAGGGTACCATTATATTTTGTTTAAAAGATGGGCTATGGGTTATGTAAAATAAATCCTTCCAGCAATTTTTTTAATTATCAAGTACATTAGTAATTCCAGTTCCGGCCGGAACCGGAACCGGAAAAAAATGTCAAATTCCGGCCGGAATTCCGGTTACACCTCTAAATATATAATAATATATATATAATAGTATATAGTAATATAGTATATATATATAATAATATTATATATATGATAATATATATATTATATATATATATATATATATTATATTATATATATAATATATATAATTATATATATATATATTATATATGTTATATATAATTATATATATATATATATTTATATATATATATTATATATATAATATATATATATATATATATTTATTATAAATAATATATATATAATATAATATATAATAAGTATATACCTATATATATATTATATACTATATATTCTATATATATATATATATATATATATATATATATATATATATATATAGTTTGTCTGCCTACACACCAAACAGAACAACAGACTTGGAAAATGGAATTTTCTTACTTGCAAATATCACTAAAATAGAAGAAATACTTACGTTTGTTGTTAATTCTCGTTAAAGGAAAATGTGTTCGAATTCATGTAATCGATATTAAAAACATACATTTCCATATTACATTAAACAAGACCTTCTGTTGTGATATAGGTATATATATATATATATATATATACTATAACTATATAATATATATAGTATATATATATCCTATATATATTCACTATATATAGTATATATATAATTCTATATTATATATATATTATATATCATATAATATATATATATATATATATATATCTATAATATATATATAGTATAAATATATATATAGTATATATATATGTATATATTATATATATATATATATTATATATAATATAATATATTATATATATATATATGATATATATAGAGAGTATATATATATTATATATATATATATATTATATATAAAACGTAATTTATATAATATTACTTTATATTGTGGCATCGCATGTAATAATAACTTTATATATTATATATATATATTATATATATATATATATTATATATAATATTATATATAGGTAATTATATATATATATATATTATATATATATCAAGCCTCTAGAAAGAGCCACAATCCAATATCTCATAAAACTACTACAGCTACAAGGAAAGAGGAATAGCCATTTTTGGAATCCTTGAAAATTTAGTTTGGAAAATGTAAAAATTGCTTTTTTTCTTTTTTTTAGGGAGTTCGAGCCGGCGGGGGAACAGAGTATATAATTATTATATATATATATATATCTATATATATATAATATATATATATATATATATAATAGTATATATATATATATATATATATATTATTATATATATATTACTCATTAATATGGATATAATATATTATTTGTGTTTAAAGATGATTACACGGCAAAATGTAGGTCGGGCTCGAGCCGTACGGGGAACACAGGGGGGGAGGGATCTTTTCCATACCCCGTAGGGGAGGGGCGGAGAACCCCCGCGACACCCAAATACCAAAGAGCGGGGGTTTCGCGGAGACTGTCTCCCGGAGGGGGGAAATAGGTCCTACCCGTGTTCCCCGAAGGCCGAGAGACTGACCCTGCCATCTAGTCGACGAGGTATAAACCCAGCTTGGGTGTTATCTATTAGTGTTTAATAAAAAACACATTAAAGCTATACTAGAAAGTTCTATTTATTTTAACCCTAAGTACAAGTATATATATGAAAAGGGTTCTCTAATAATAGGCAACTTTATCTAGACTTCCTCATATTAAACTAATAGATGTGGAATTAACAATATTGATTTATATTTCTCTTTTTTAACATCTTTCCCTAATCTAAAAATTTTACAACTAGAGATACTCCAAAATCAGTATATCATTTACACAGCTAGTCCTATTGTATTGTATTTTTTAAAGATATGTTTTTTTTTTTTACATTAACCAAAAAACTTAAAAATTTTTACCAGGATTCCAACAATGTAGTCCTTTTCCCTGTAGCTATTGATTGTAGCTCTTGCGAGGCTGACCAATATAATACTGTATATATAATTATATATATAAGATATATATATATATATATATATAACAATAAATCATTGGATATAATATAATATAACTATAGTAAATTAGAAAATATTAATCTATATGTACGTAAGTAGTATAGTTCAAAATGAAACAAAAACGATAAATGTTACTAATATATAAATAAATATATGAATAAATAAGTATAATTACCTGAGTATATATATATTAATATATATATATAATATATATATAAACAAAACTAAATATTATTCATAATTATTATGCACCTAGTATATATATACTTTATATAGTAAACTAATATATAAATATTAGGCATAATGATATGAGTTGATCATACTGTAATAATATATTATATATAAATAATATATATATATATATATATTATATAATATATATATATATATATATATATATATATTATATATATATATATACATATTTGGTAAATTACTATATATATAGTATATATATAACCGTATATATATAATATATATATATAATATATATAGTATAATATAATATAATATATATATATATATATATAAATAGTATATTATAATATATATATATATAATATATATATATATATATATAATATATAATATACATATATATATACAGAGGCGACTCCTGCACTCGTGCTACTCGTCCTCCAGCACGAGTGGAAAATTAGGAAACTATCATATTTTATGCACAAATTTAACGATATAAATAATGTCTCTTTATTTTTTTGGGCGAAATGTATGATCCATAATAAGTGAAATTATTACAGAATAATATAATGTATAAGAATTATTCAAAATATGAAAAGAAAAGGGAAAGAATAGCCACTAATTTTAAATTAACGTTTTAAAACACAATAAAAATAGACTATATACGTGCACCCAAGAGCACAAATGGCGATATAAAATATCATAGTGAATTTTAGAGTATAAAATTATTTAAAATAACTGTTTAATAAATATAAAGTTGTTATATTAAAATATACATATACATAATTAAATAATTATTTTAATGTGCTTAAAAATAAATATTTTATTATAATCTCAATAAAAGAATAGAATTATTACAAAAGAAGTTGCAAATAATGTTACATAAAAATAAAAGTACCTTGAAAAAAGTTAAAGTTTACGTCATTAGTAAACAAATTAAGAAAAACATCGGTACATATTATAAAAAAAATTATTAATGTGAACAAATCTCAAGTAATTAATTAATTATAATTAAATCATATATATAATTAATATAATATATATAATTATATATATAATATAATATATATATAATAATATATATATATATATCAATATATATATATATAATATATATAATAATATATATTATACTATATATATAATATATATAATATATATATATATATATATATATATAAATATATATATATAATATATATATATATAATATAATATATATATAATAATATATATATATTATTATATAAGGGTTTGGAATAATAAACACGTGAAATATAAAATTAAAAAATTTCAAGATATTCTCCTACTATTTTAGTAAAAATAAAGCCTATGATAAACATATATGACTTGTTTATTTTTAACTTACCATATTTACAATTTTTTCGATAATTATGATTAAATGTTATTATTATTATTTATGGATATTGGAGTTTATATATATATAAAATATAAATGGATATATAAAGAATTGCATTAGTTCATATAAACTGCTTGTGATGAAGAATATTATCAGAAAATATATACAGGTACACATAATGCACTTATAAGTATTTCATTTGCTAAACACATATTAATGTTTTATAAAATACATCATAATATATTATTTATTATATTAATATATAACTTACTATATTATATATATAGTACTTATATATTAGTATAATATAAAATTCTCTTTACTATATATATAGATTTACTTAAATATATTCTATACTAAATAATTTATATTATTCTACTTTATAATATATGAGTATATAATATTATAACTATTATAAATACTAGGTATAAAAATTATTATTGTTCTACTTTATATATTATATATAATAGTTTTATTTAACATAATAAATTATAATACATAAAGTAAAAAAAATACTCAGAGAGGCGAACGCGCGTGCACATCTGGTGAGCTACTTCGTTGATCTCAGACCACGATTGAGATATTATTGAAAACTATGAATTTCTTGCAAACTCTTATAATCTCGATTAATCATTTCTACAATTTAATATTATTTTGCGAAGTTAGGGTGCCAATAAATGATATTAATTACAGAATAAATACACTTTTATAGATTTATTTTTTTTACTCAATATGCAAAATTTGAAAAGAAAAGGAAAGAATAGCACAAATAATTAAAATATTATCTGTTTAAAAGCACAATATAAAAATTAGGAACTATAATCCGTGTGCCCAAGAGCAAATGGCGGATATCAATATCATATGCAAGTGAATTTTAAAGAGGTATAAAAATAGTATTTATAATAATACTGAGTTTTATAAATAAAAGTGTTTAAATACTGTATTTTTACAAAATAAATTATTATTTATAATAAAAAAAATATTTTTAGAAAACGAAATAATATAAATAATTACAAAAAAAACTTTACAGAATTAACGACAGATAAAATAAAAAGGTACTTCGACAAAAGTCTAAAGTTAAGTCAAATAGAAATCAATTAATAGGAGAAAACAGTAATAATAAACACAAAAATTATCTAATGTGACTCTAAACCATTTATAAATGTAAATTATAGAACAGTAATATTAAATATATAATTGTATATATATATATGACGATAATAATATATATAATATCATATATATATATATATACTATTATATATATATATACGTATATACATATACAGGGGTAAATATTATAATCACGCTACTATATATATATATTTAAATATATAGTTAACGTATATATATATATATATATATATATGTATTATATATTATATATTATATATATATATATCATAATATATATATATATATGTATACGATAATGCATATATAACATTATTATCTCTATAATACAAATTATCTATACCTTTGACTTAGTATATATATAAATTTGTCATATATATACTAATAATATATACATCAATACATATATAATAATATTATATTCATTATATATATATTATAATTAATATACAACTTTTTTGAAAATTGATAGTGACCATCACATACCGTGGACGTATCAGTAATTGGTTGTTTCACGGGAGGGGGGCCAGACAAATCGTATTTATATATATAATATATAAAATTATATAATTTCATACACTTAGTATATATATATATATATATAAGAGCTATTTGTAGTAAAATTAAGAAATCTATAATATATATATAGTATATATTTATTATTATAAAAAAATATATTATAAATATATTATATTATATACAAACTTTCAGTTATGTAATTAATATATATATATTATTATTATATATATAATTATATATATATTATATATATTAATATTATATATATATATTATAATATAGTAAAGTTGATGGGATCCAAATATTATAATTTACTAAGAAAAAATATATAGGTATAATTTATAAAAAATTAACTAAAATCACCTTACCTAAATTTAGTTAAATTTTATAATCCGCCGTGGCAATGGAAGTGAGCAAATCCCGAGTAATATTTCAGTTTTAATTTCAATAATTTCCAATGTATGTATAGAGGAGGGCAATCCCAGTAAGTATGCTTTATCTCCTAAAAGTAATTTCTCAAAGTAGTTTTTCAGTTGTCTTAAATGTTTAGTAAAAAAGCGTATTTATACTGTAGTCTAGTAGATCAATGGAGTAAAATTGCCAGTATTTGCACAAGATAAAATTATTTGGAAATTTGTGACTGCGTAAACAAGAAACTGTCCGTCTATTATGCTAGTGTATTTGGACGATCTGATTTCTGTGATGCCATTTCAACTCTCATACTAAATTATCAGCCATTCTGCATTTACTAATCTTCAATTGTGTCATTTCCGAGATGCTTACCTTGTCGAAATGTTACACAAATTAATTTATTATGTCTCTCATTATGGTAGCATTACACACTGCTTCGGTAATGAACAATTGGCAGGAAGATATAATTTCCTAAATTTTAAAAACCTCTCTCTAATGCTAGATATTAAATCACCCAAAAAATCTTATAAATGTGATAGTGCGAATTATTAAAGATAATGTGGGATTGAAGAAGGGAATGTTGGGTATTAATGTTGCATTTTTCTTTTTTGATGGCCCCAAGTTTATAGTTTTTAACTAAACAACTTACGAAATTTGTTCCTGAACTTGCTGACGAAATTAATAAAAATTTAATCTTAAACCTCTGCACTTCTTACATTATTAATTGTATAATGCTTAAAATTTTTTAGGTGTCTAATAAATTTCGGGGGGGGCCATGGCCCCCTGGCCTCCCCCCTAGAATCACGCCACTGTAAAACAATATTAAATATTAATATATATATATAATATATAAATAATTTACTAATATATTATATATATGATATATATAAGATATTTGAATAATAAATTATATCTAGGATTTTAACTTATTAATAAATTGAGTACATAAGTACATGCGTTATGTTGTAAAAAGAATGTATATACAACTCTAAAACTTTACAATATACGATCTATGTACTAATTATGTCAAACTATTTGATTATAAGAACATAACCTTATAATAATATCAATATCTTAATGTACCATACTATATAAAAATCTAATAATTATTTATAATAAATATATATATATTATTTTCTTTCTCCCGATAGAATTTAAGATTTTGATTGACCTAAGGGGTTCGTTTTTTTTATGTATTATTTAATAATAATATATATATACATATATATATATATGAGTATATTAATATTATTTTTTTATATGTGAGTGTTTATGATACTACATATGGTTATAATTATATAATATAATAATATATATATATACTATACTATATATATATATTATAATACCATATATACATATTAAAATATTTCTTTTAATTTCTTTGTTCCAAAGATATAAAAATGAATTCCATGAATGGCGTCGCGCTACATTGCTACACCAAACAATATTTTCCACTTGCAACCTCCAAGAAGGATTTTTTCAATTTTGATCCAAATCACAAAAAGATTTATATCAGTAATCATATTAAGGACTTCTACTTTGAGATAAATTAATATTTTCTTAGGATACTTGATAAAAAAATAGGATTAAAAATGTGACGTCACGAAACTTACATTACTGTCTTTTTTGCTTGAATTTAAATTATTTTAAATTTTTTATATTTTGTATTTATAAATAATTTTTTATTATAGGTTGCATTATAATAATTTCGACAAATTATAAA
>JABUQX010067599.1:27500-32500 GCA_015478945.1 Trachelipus rathkii
AGAAGAAGAAGAAGAAGAAGAGAAGAAGAAGAGAAGAAGAAGAAGAAGAGAAGGAAGAAGAATAAAGAGATAAAATAAAAGTTCATTTTAAATTTTACACTTCTTCATTTAAAGAATAAAAGAATTTATTTTACATGGTCACTTTATTGGAAAAAGTGGCATTAGGATGGCAAATAATTATATAACAAAAATAATTTCCTAGTATCCTGAAATGGGTCTACAAATTGCAACACAGTGTTGTGTCCCTTGAGCCCTATTAATATTAATATTAATAACAATAAGTATATATCTAAATGAATATAAACGAATAACCATAATAAAAATATACTAATAATATATATGAATAATAATAGATAATAATAATAATATTATATTAAATATATAAAATAATGAATATAATAATAATAAATAATAATAATGATAATAAATAGAGTAAATAATCAATAATAAATTAATAATACATATAATAATAATAAATAACAAGCAATAACAATAAATATTGATAATAAACAAGCAATAGATTATTATAATAAAAACAGATAATATGTATTTTATATGCACAATACCTCAAATACGATACAGTAATAATAATAAAATAATTAATAATAAACTTTTAATATTAATATTAATATATAAATAAAATATAATAATAAAAATATAAATAAAGTATATAGGCAATAAGATAAATGAGTATTAAAAAATAATTAACTAAATAATTTATATATAATAATTAATAAATAATAATTATATAATAAAAATAATATAAATATTAATAATAATAATAATAATAATAATAATTAATAATATAATAATAATAATATAATATAATCGAATAATTAATAATAATCTGTCAGGAATAATAATAATAATACAATAATAATATAATCTACACTACTAATAATAAAATGGTAGTAGATAATAATAATAAATAATTAACTAATTATAAGATTAATAATAAATTATATAATAATAATAATAATAATAATAATTAATGAGAATAAAACAAAATAAATAACATTATTAATGAAAACCAAGTATATAATAATTATAAAGAATAATAAATAATAATAATAATAGAGCAAATAATATAAATATAGTCAAAAATACTAATCAATATATTAAGATAAATATAATTATTATCAATATAATAAATGAATAATAATAATAATAATTTAATAATTTTTAATATTATTTAATATTAAAAAGTAATTAAAAATAATAATAATATTGATAATAATAATGACATAATAATAATAAGTTAGACATTATAATAATAAATAATATATGAAATTCTGTAAAATAATAGTCAATAAGCAAAATCCAAATATAATAATAATAATAATAATAATAATATAGTATATAATATAATAATAATAATAATATAATGAATAAATAATTATATAATATAGAATTAATAATAATAATTAATATAATAGATTAATAATAAATCCAATAATAAAATAAAGAATTAAATAATCAATAAAATAATCCAAACTGGTAATAATAACGATGAATCAAGTAATATATTGAGTAAGCCGACATACCTCTATTTATGAGTCCATACACACAGAAATATAATAACATTAAAAATATACAACAATAATTAGAGTAAAAATAATAACAAAAACACCATCGTCAGATCAACACTATAATATAGACAAACAAACTTAATAATAATATATTTAATAACATTCAATTTAAGTAATATAATCAATATATAATATTATATAATATAATAATAATAAATACAATAACTAATAATAATAATAATAGATACAATAACTATAATAAATAATAATAATAATACAAACATAATGAATCATATTATATATATATTTAATTATAATTTATAATAATACATTAATAATAATCAATAATAATTAATAATTCTCTCAAATACATAATAATAATAAATAATAATAAAATAATAATATAATTAATAATAATAATATAATAACTCAATAATATATAATAATAATAATAATATAATGATTATTATGGTTAAATAGATAAATAATAATAATAATCAATAAACAATATAATACCTAATAATATTAATAATAAATAATAATATTTAATTAAATGAAATATAATAATGAAATAATAATTAAATTAATTAATAATAAATAAAATATATTAATAATAATAATCAATAATAGATAATATATAATAAAATAATATAAAGAAGAAGAAGAAGAAAGAAGAACAAGAAGAAATAATAAGAGAAGAAGAAGAAGGAAGAAGAAAGAAGAGAGATTAATGAAGTACTAGAAGCAAACATTGAATGTGAGTTGAAAACCAGTGTATATAAGAAGAAGAAGAAGAAACATCCATTTCTCTATTCATAATGTGATAATAATTAATGAAATAATGAATCAATAATTTATATGAATTCAATAAAAAATAATAATTAATAATAATAATGATAATATAATAATAATAATATATTTTTTTTTTTTTTTTTTTTTTTTTTTTTTTTTCTTTTTTTTTTTTTTTTTCTCTTCGTTTGGTACAGTTGTCACAACGAGCGCGTTACTGTCAAAGACATGTGCCATATGAGAAGAAAATAGATGTAATTAATATTATATCAAGCGGAAGATTCCGAGAAGCGCATCGCAAATTGAAGATTTAAGTGAAAAGTAGAAAGGAAGTTATAGAGGTTGAAAATGGCATTCGGCATGAGCACCTAATTCAAGGAGGGGTGTCTCAGCACCAACATGTCAATTTACTACTATCCAGCTACACCAGACAAAACTACAAGCAGATGAGCACCAGTACCGCAATATTATGTAAAGAGTGTAGAGGAGATTGAAATTCAGCAGGAAACACAGAAGATGGAAGAGAATTCCACAGAAACTGCAGGTGGCAGAGAATGATAGGATACGCACCCTGGATCACGCGCGGGCACAAAGCCTGGGAATTAACCAATATCAACACAAGTCAACACATCGCGCACTCAACTACTGCGCACCCCCTTGTGCATACGAGGTGCGTACGTAAGGTGGTGGTTACAAGCAGTTAGTGCATATGTTCCCTGTTCGAGCACCTGCCGCCATGTTACGAGGTACGTATCACGTAAAAGAGATAAAGCACCAACATCGGGTTCCGCAAAGATAGAGGGTCCAGTGAACTGGAAAGTATACAGAACAGTTTTATAAGCCTTTTGGCCTTTGACGCTCGACCGCCTAATCCAATAAGGTTTCTCGGGGTAGAAAACCCGAAGACCCCCCAGAGTATGAGAGCAGTACTCCCATACAAGGGCGGATGAGGCCCTGGTATAGCTGGAGCAACTGAGAGGAGAAAAAAAAGTCTCCCGCAGCGCGTAAACTAGAGACTCCAGTTTTTTCATTGGAGAGCTCGACCTCTATTGCAACCAGTGATGGAGATAGTGAGGATTGTATCCCACAAGACCATTTCTCTTTTGTTTTTATCGATTAAAGGCCCAAGGATATTTATTAATATTGTGTCAAGCAAGGAAGCACGATGAAGTATGACCCTGGAAGATACCGAAAGAGATAGGCAACGTTAGAGAGGTGTTACTTAGAAGAGGGAGATTTTTTTGGGGGGAGGACACGACCCCTCACCCCTAAAGTAATGTTTGGGGGGTTTGATAAGGAAGAAGAATTGTAATTCTCACCGAAGGTTGAATACGACCCTTCTAGCCCGGAAATTCTAAGTGGAAGCAGGTCAGCGAGATAGAATCGGAAAGGTTAAGGCGAGAGGCAATTCTACAGAGTAAAAGAGGAGCCTGAAATTGAATGAGTTGAAGAATGAATGGGTCGAGTCATCGGCATACGAGTGGATAGATTTGGATGTGCAGGTTGAGGGATCATTAATGAAAGTAGGAATAAAAGTAGGAGATAAGACAGCACTACCCGTCTCACTCTTTGAAACAACTGCTCAACCCGCTAGCCAGAAAAGAAAGTAAGAAAGTTTCGCGCAACCTACCATCTAACAACAGACAGATATTTGGAGAGAGCATGTTTTTTGAAATAAATATAGACATAAAGTAGCAAAAGAAGGAAGGAGGAAACCCAAAACGGAGGGGAAGTTGGAGAGCAGTGACGCGTGCCATACTCGGACAAATGCCTTGGATATGTCAAGCGCCACCCTCAAGTCTTCAAGTCTCCCCGTAGTTTCTGAGGGCGGAAACCATAAATCATTAGATAGGAAAGTATTCATCGCGCAGTAGACCTCGAGCGCCGAAAGCCGGACTGGCGATCGGAAAGAAGTGTATGAGATTCCAGAATGGTCTAAGAAATGAGATTTGAGTAGGGTTTCAAAGATCTTAGATAGAATATCAGTGAGAGGCTATAGGGCGATAGTTAGAAGAATCAGAGCGGCTTCTTTTTTCGGAATAGGTTGGCATGTGCGTGCTTCACACTGAGGGAAAGTTTTATTAGTATTGAGAACATATAGAAAATAAGTTGAACGAGGGGCGGGGTAAGTACGAAAGTCACACTCCTCATAAACTCGGGGAGGAATGCCATCCGGGCCGCCCGCTTTCCTAACGTTCAGTGAGATTTCAGGAGCCCATGCCCCTATCAATGTAATCACGGCATTGGCAATTAGGACACCTGAGAGAAGTTAAGGAGGAGGAGGAAGCAAATGGCCAGAATTTCGTCTAGGGAGACGTTATAGGAAAATAGGAGGCCTGGAGCAGATTAAGAACCTCTTTTCAGTTGGAGAATAAGCAACAGAACCATCAGATCGAATAAAGAGGAGGAAAGGCAGATGTTACAGAAGTTTGTTAGAGATGTTTTTGGCAAGAAGGCCAGATTTAGATTTACATCATAGGAAAGTCAAGGAGGTTAGCGCCTTTTGTTTGAAATAAGCCCGCTTTGCTCGACGAAAGAGTATCCCTACAACGATTTTTAGCTGAATGAAAATAAGCAAGAGTGATAGGAGAACGAGAAATTTTTCCTAACCCCGAAACGCACTGTCTCTAGCCTGAATGGCCAGAGAGCAAGCACGATCTAACCATGGATATCGAGGAGGAT
>JABUQX010067600.1:0-12500 GCA_015478945.1 Trachelipus rathkii
ATAATATTCTTTATATATATAAATCTTATATATATATTATTTAATTATATTTTATTTCATTATATAAATATTTTAGTTATTTCATTTTATCCTTATAAATACTAATACCTCAATTGATAATAAAGGAATATTAAAAATCAGTGTTAACCATCTGACTTTAAATAGTTTATAATATTTCTTGTCGTGATTATTGCCAGTGCCTTTTTACAGTGAAAATATAATAAGTAAGACGTCGTTATAAAAATAAAAATCAGATATATATGATAAACCGGTAAATACGGTGGATAAACCGGACTATTACCGTAATTTCAATTAATATACTGATTTTTTTGGTTAGAGAGAGAGAGAAAAAATTAAGAAAAACGAGAAGTGACATTTTTGGAATCAGCGTAAAGAGTTAGTCCTGGAAAAACTTTTAGAAAAAAGAGACAGATCAGAATACAAAGGATTAGGAGATCAAAAGATTTTTAATTGATTTAAATGTTAGAAGCACCAGTTATTAAAATAACTTTGTAAATATACTTTATTTTTTATCCCACTATTTCTGTGACGAGGGTACGCCTTTTCTACACGGTTGGCCCTTATAAATACGTGAGAGTCGGTGGTGAAAACTAAAGAGGAATACCCACGCGCGCATACATACCCCGGCCTGATGAGACTCATACTAGGAGTCCGGGTCTCTCGGCCTTTCCTGTGGTGTGATCTACGGGTAGGATTATTCCTCCGGCCTCCGTGGAAGGATGAAGGTGGTCTCAGCGAGATATATCTCCTCTCTTCCACCGCGTCTTTGTGTTCAGTGGTATTCGAACGGGTTTTGTGTCCACGTGTTCGTGAGGTGGTGTGCGCAATTGTCCCTCTCATAGACGGAGTATAAATTTGGAAATATAAACTTAGTACTTCAGCAAATTTTGTTTTTCTTTTTCTAACGGTCCTGTTGGCACTCTCTGAGCCCATCCTTATTCCTTAGGCTTCACGCGCTTTTCTCTCTCAACTCAGAATATAAAATCATTTATTTTAAGAAGAAACACACATTACAAAAATCATAATTTAAGTAAAAAATTAATAACATCGGTGACCTAGATACTGACTCACCTAATATCTTCCTCATACGAGTAAAATACTCGAGTTATTATATAAATATATATGATGTATCATTTCGATATATTATGCCTAGTTATACTATAAATATAATATATGTATAACTATTAATACTTTATTTTATTAATGAAATTACTATCATTTTTTACTTACTGTGATAGTGAAAATTACGTTTTGAGGCGCTCGTATAAATTAATCGTTATTATCGCGATTTTTTGAGGTAAAAAATTGAATAAAGTTTCTACTAAAATATTTAATATATTAGTATATAATTATGATGTAAAAAGATATTTAAGGTAAAAAATGTTGTGCTTCATTTGTTATTGATACGGTATATGAATATAAAAAATAAATTTCGCCAACTAATTAATGATTGTCAATTCCACCTATATCATGAATATTATAAATAATTCTTATAATTAATATATAATAATATAATTATATACTATGTCCATATGTAAAAGATAAAATTCTTAAAGGTTCTCATACTAACTTACGTATATACTTTCGAATCATGGTATAGGTCATAATACCATAAAAATTAACCTTAATCAATTTTATTTACTTCTCTATAGGGTAGCGAATGTTATGCATAAACTAAAAATAGGGTTTCGTTCATAGGCAGGGTGGGGGCAGAGGGGGGGTGTGGCCGTTAAGGGTCGAGGCTCTCTTTGGCCTCCTTCTATAATCTTGTCGAATATGATTTGGTGGAACCGCTTTAGATTTTTGTCGCTCACGTATCTCTAAATTATTATTATTATTATTTTAATTATATTTTTAAAGGTCGCTTTAGTTAGTAGACTCTATAAAATATCTGATATATATAAAAATTGATAAATAATTGATTTATTTATTTATTTAGAGAGAGAGTATAGTAAATAAACATACTCACTTCAAATTACTATTTAAATATTTATTAATATATATAATCTTATTTTATAAGAAGTTTTTAAAATGTTTTCCGCGTCAACATATTGGCGCCCTTCAAAGGTCAAATAGCCCTTTGTGCTTATTTTATTCTTCGCTAATGACTGGATTCGGTTTCTGACATTAACCTTTTGACTCCGGAACCGCTTTATATAGATTTACTGGTCATGTAATGGTCACGACCTGATATGTATTTCAGCGACTTGCGCATGCAACACGTGTTAACACCATAATCAATTGCACACAGCGCTACCCCCGGTTTCCTGATATTGCACAGGCTGCAACGACCACCTTTCATCAAACTTAAAAGAACGCAAAAAAATTTTCTGAAAACGAGAAATAGAGAAAAGCGTTGACATATCGGACAAACAGCAACTTGAAGAGCCCGAGATTATAATTTTTAATTATATACTCCTCTATATAATATCTTCAGGGAGATTTATCGGTGCTCATCCTTTTATTTTGTTCTCTTCAGTATAACGCACTATTTTATTTCTTTTTATTTTCTATAATATACATACCGCGTAGCATCCTAACCCACAATAATACAACACCACTTCTATTTAACGTTTGTGAACTCATTCTTCATATGGTATGTACGAAAATTATATGATGCATAACTATATTATTAATAAGTTAATGTATTCATTCATATTTTAGGATATTATTAATTTTATTTTCTATATCTGTATTTAAAAATTTTCTTAAAGAACTTCATCCTTTAAAATTGTATTGCTATGCTTATTTGCTTGAATGGACCTATTTTTGTGTTTATGCATCACTAATGTTGTGAAATATTTTTTTTATACAAGTTCTGCGTACGCCCATGTTAATTCCTCACATTTCAATTCCATTTTCTTACGATAAAAATTTTCAATTTAATTTAGGCTTAAAATACTCAAATTATATATATAATAAAAATAATATATTATATTAATAAAAAATAATGTATTGATACACGCATACCGCTCACACTACTATATATCACTCTGGTTATACGTATGTCTCTAGTCGTATATAGTGTGACGTTTTCGTATATAAGATACACTATAATAAATATCTACTTATATTAAGTAAAAATTACGTTTGTTAATTAGTAAACCACTTATCTATCACTGTCCTAATATTTCTAGAAACGTGTTATTAAAGCGTATAAATATATAGTATTATAGTATCAATATTACAGTATTTCTAGCATTAGTTAAATGATTTTGACACCTGGATTAAGTTTACCAAGGATCATAATTTAAAATCAGGACATTTTAAAATGCAAAATAAATAGTCGATCCTCGGAAAATTAAATTTCTTTTATTTTTCCAAAGTGTATAAACATTTATATATAATAACTATATTATATTACATTATCGCAGACTTATAAACGGTAACAGCAATGAACGATCACTTATAATTAAATAATTAATACGCTTTACGATAGTTCATCCCTGAATATATCGCCGTTTGATTGTTAATAATCGTTCGAAGGAATCGTATTTTTTATTATATAAATTGTTTTGTAATTGGAATGAAAAATATACGTTTCATTTATATTTTTTATAATGTTTGAACAAAATTGTTAAATAAATTGACGTGACAGTGGTTAGTTTATATTCTTCGTAGACATTCAGATGAGTCTCAATCTCCTTCGTGATAGGGTATCGTTAACATAACGGTAATGTGATATACGAGACACGTACAATATCAACTCGTATTTTGAACGCGAAAAAAACGACACAAGTATACACCTAATATAAATAGTTAATGAAACTATTTATTATAAACACTAGCTAAACTTCAAAAAATTAATAACAAAAAAATGAATAAAAAATATTTAAACATCATTACAAAATTTGTTTCAAATGAGAAAACTGAATATAATTCTTATATAAATATCGGAGCACGTAAAGAATCTAAAGTGGTGTTCCCCACTTAAGTTCTTGATCGGGGCCACAAATCACCATAACTCCTCGTACAGATTCATTTTTAAAGCTTTACTCCTGCAAAGGGAGTATGTTGCAAGTGTGTGTTTCTGTAGTAATACTTCCTATAATAAAATTCGTAAGTGTTTTATTGTATATTTTTTATTTTATCGAGGGCGTAGTTGTTGCCTTTAAATCTAATATCTAAACTACATATTTTTGTCATTTTATATTTTTTTAAAATTTAGTTCAATTACATAAATGATAGTCCTTAATAATCTCTAGGTTAAGGAAGCAAGTTAGATGATAAAAGGAGGAGGTTCAAATTTAGAAAATGTTAATGTGAAGCCCAAAAAAACTTTTTATCATCCTGTAGCCTCGAGAACCCGGTGATTCCAACTAAACAATCAATGGTATTTATTATGCAATGTTGAATTCCATAAAACACAACATTAAATAACTTGAGATAATCTTTATTGATACTCTATACAACTTTAAAATTAATCACGTAAAAATATTTTTAATTATTATAAAAGTGATATATCGACTTACCTATAACTGGTTCTACACGGAATTTGAAAAGTCTACTAGAGGAGATGGTGATATAAATAATACTTATTATTTTTGTGATTTTCACGTTGAAATTTTAAGTCTTTATATTTTTATATACTTACTTATTTATTGACCGATCTAACATGAATATAAATTAAAAAAATATTATATGTACGTATAATAGAATCTAATAGACCTGTAAAGAATATGCTAATAAATAATTAAAGTTTATTGGACTATTTGGGATACATTTATATATTAATTCTATCGTTTCTTGCCCAATATTTTTTCTTAAAGTGTTGATACTTTAATTTGTAGTCGTCCTCACTCGAATGTTGGTGTTTTTCCAGTGGTCTCTACTCATAACTTTTTGGATCTAATTTCGGTCTTATAGTAAACACAACGACAAAAATGTGAGCTATACACCCAATTTTTTTGGGACTAAAAATTTCAAGTTTGCCCCATCGAAGTCACCTGCAGACGTTTGAAAAGCCATTTAAAGGAATATTTCTAAACACAACAATGTTAATATGACCAATTTTTAATTAAAAAAATCAGTAAGGAATATCTAATCAATTACTGTACTAGAATATTAAAATTGAGGACAAAATATATATTGCTTGGCATATCGATCACAGCAAAAATCGACAAGTAGAAAGAGGCAGAATCTTCTCCGCCCTAATATTGGTAGAATAGTATTTCTGCCTCTGACTATAAATAATGAGTAACTCAATAAGCCTCTGTAGAAATCGATATTAATGCAAATTACATTAACATATATACAATAACGAAACAAAATCGACAGCAGCCTTCGAAAATTTTAAACACATCGGATTGAGGAGAAGATTTTTAAACGTCAATTCCTCTGATGTTAATAGAATCTATATTCCTGATATTTGTAGATGTTTAATTTGTGTAATATGTGACTTGGCTATTATTGAGAAGTTGTGCAATTTTTTAACTATGGCGTTGGTTTTTTATGGCATAATTTTATTTAAGTTTTAGTAAGGTTTATAAAATCTGAAAATAAACCTTAAAATAATAATTTAAAATATAATATTACCGATTAATCATTTTTTTAATCGACCCATTTTACCAGCTGCTCACTGAACCTGCGGAAAAAACATTCTCCGGTCACTGATCTAAATGTGTATAGTTTTTAATACGTAAGCATAAACATTTAAGGTTCTCCTAACAAAACTTAAATGACTACTACCGCGTTTAGCTAAAATATATTCCATTAATATATTTTGTGTACTTACAACACCACACTCTTTAGTCTCTGCAATCGAAACGTAAAGATAATATAGAAAAATTGGAGTCGTTTAAGTAAATTTTAAAGTATTGACACATTCGTGAGTATTCGTCCGAAATACTCTACAAAAAAGGGCTTCAAGGTTGTGTGTGATAGCTCACCGAAAAGACAAGAGATCTTTATAAATAATAATTCAACATCAAAAAAAATCGTAGCTTCAAGATTACTGCTTCCAAACGGTCGACTCCTTTATTTTAATTTATTGTGTTCTTATTTTGTTAAAAATGTTTTTTTCTTTATTCAATTTTATTTAACTTTTTAAGGAGAATGGTGAAAATATTGAAATTTTTTTTTTTTTTTTTCTTTTTTTCTTATATATAAATATGATTTTAAACTTCATAGTTTTTTTTGCTGGGTTTCGACCCTACTTACCACCGGTAACCCACGCAATAACCACACCGCTCAACTTAGTTTATTAATTATATATAATTAAATTAATAGAATAAGGATTATCAGCATATATATAACAACACGTATAATATACGTTTTTCACAATAAATTATTACAAATAACCACAGCGCTCTAATTTCTTGACTCACAAAAGAATTTATGCGCTATGTTCTAAATTAAATTATGTTAAGTTGAATCGTTCGCGGGTCGTTTTTGTATGTGATCTGCCGAGAACGTCAATTACGTACGATGCGTTAGCTCAAAAGAACAACATAATAACATTTCCACTGCCTTTTCAATAAAAATTGAAACATTTTTAATTTGACCTAGGGACCCGGTCTCTTTGCTGTCGCATTATGAGAGATGTCCCCCTCCGCTGATCGTTTCGAAGGTAAATGTGTATCCACGAGTCAAAAACTAACAAAGTGCACTTGTAAAGCTGGATTTGAACGTTAAAAAAAAAACGGAGGACCCAGACACGATCCAGATCCAAACGGATATCTGTGGAAGAGATATTTTTATAAAATTAAGACTAAGAAAAAAAAAACAAATTAATGATATGTGAAATAACGTGAATTCAATTCATTAATATAAATATCGACGTAAGAAAAAATCTAAAAGTCGCACTCCCTTACAGAGCCTTTCGATTGGTGTGTCAAAACACATATGTTAAAGATTTACTTTTTTCCGTATTTACGTTATCGATGAAGAGATGGTTCGCACACACACTCAATATCGTATATCCTAGCATGTCTTTGCTTTTATAGAAGATGAATATTTTTTTCTGTGTTGTATATATTGTGTAAGAGTGTGTTTGTGTGTGTGTGTGTTTCGTTTTTTGTTTCGAGGGGCGTCGGAGATATAAGGTTGGTGTGTGGTGCCTTTGTATCTGTGTAGTGTGTGGTCCCTTGATTTAGATTGTTTTTGATAAAGAATCGCTCGCTCATTGCGCGTATTTTCGCTGGTGTCGGTGTCCGCGTGAGCTGTGTTGTGTGGTGTTTCGCTGTCTATCTGCCATCTTTTTTTGGTTGGTCGGTGTGGTCTTGTTTTTATCGTCCATAATCGAAAAAATAAATATAATCTATAGTATACTATAGTTTCAATTTTAGTTCTAGGCGCCTAAATTTCGATATATATACGGCTTGAAACCGCTAGTGACTTATAAGCGATACAAGCTATGATATCGCTAGGAGCATAAGATAAGTGCATATTTATAGCATATGTGCTTTGTATATAATATTATTTATTATTTTATTAAATTTTTAGTTACTACCCTTTAAATTTATATATTTTCAAAAAAATAACTATAAATTATCGAAACTTATCGAACCAATAAAATTTAAATATCGTTATATAAATTTATCAAAATCACTTAAACTCAAACACAAACGTTATCGGTTTGGAGTAATTCGTCGACCCACTCTTTACGCTATAGGCCTTTGACGAGCGATTTTTCTTATATAGATCCGCATTTATTTTTATAGATATTCGATAATAAATACACTTGTAATTTAAGAAATTAACGGTAAGAAAGAATATATATATGTGAAGGTGAGATCCTTAGTAAAGTGACCACTCATTAACCGGTTCACTCGGGGCTCACGTATAATTATCTATTTATCTATTTATATATATAAAAACTCAGAACATAAAATCTTGACAATTAACCTTCCATTATACTATTTTACGCGTGTGGAGATAATATTGGTGAGTCAAAATAAAATTAATAATCATTTTTTTTTTGTTCCTATTAAAGTAACAGATAGTTTATTATATTCCCTATATATATACTAATATAGGCAAGAACTATCGACTAAACACCACTACAAAACTTTCCTTTCCGTATAGAATCTAAGCTGTTAAAAGCACTTGCTTAAAAATATATATATAGTTATATTTATATCACTCACTACTATATACTATTGGGGCTCTTTTCTTAATTTATTTTCTTTCGTTCTTCTATAATTTTTCTACATTTTTAATTCACTACATAATTATTTACTACATTAGGTATATAGATGATATAACTATTACTAATTATATTAAATATTTCATTAAGTTTTTTATTTCTTCTTAAGTTTATATTTTTTCCTCCTTAAATATTACCATACACCTTTCTGATGAAGAATAAATAATTTTTAGAGGTAACTAAATTAAAAAAAATATTATATATAGATAAAGATATATATATTATATATACAGAATATATATATTATTAATTAATATATATATATATATATATAACGGTGCCCCCATTTAACATTCTGTAAATACGTTTCAGTGTACGTATAGTATGACGTATTATTTCGTAATATAAAGGCTCACTAAATAAATCAGAACATACGACCAATCTTTTACATTCGAGATAGACAAACTCTGCGTTTATTAGAAGATACAAATTATAGTTTTTTATTTACTGTGTCACTTAATATTTTTCTTTAAATTATAAGCGTAAAATACATAAAAGTTTTCAATTAAGGTAGTATTGAGTCATTTCATTCTTGTGTGTGGATAAGAGCGTAGTTTATAACCCTCTACAAAAAGGTCTAAATCAAACAATATCGATCTCCTCTGGAGTTAGTCCGAATTAGGAGCCCTTTCAGGGAAAAGAATTGTGTATAAATTGTTTGTTTTTTTTATTCAGATTTTAAGCTTTAATTTTACCGGTTAGGTTAGGTCTGAACGTATATTAAACGGGTTAGAGACAGTAATGAACGTCACTATATAGATATTAAAGTTAGAGATAAAGTATTAGGTATTTAATGGTAGTAAAGTACGCTAACGTAGTTTCTGGTTAGGCCCTCTAAAGTGAAAGTTATTTGGGGCTGTTTGGATACGTTGCGGAGGGGGTTAGGTTAGTTTTCTTTATTATGGATCAATATTGGCTGAGAATATAAACGTCATTGTTCATTATTATGTATAACAATTAGTTAGTGGGGACGCTCTTTGTTTGTAGAGGGAAACACCCGCCTCGTGTGATATGACTTCCCTTCTAGAGATTGAAATCGTCTTGGGTATAACGAAAAAGTCTTAACTAATCGGTAATTTTTTTGAGGGAAAAGAGAAAACGACCGAAAAGTTCATTACAGGGATAAGTTTATCGATGAAAATTTAGAGTTTTAGGAAAAATTTATAGAGTTTTATATTAGATTGTCCTCAAAGAAAAAAAAACTCTTTCTTTATAATTTTAAATGATAAAATTGTGTAACCTTTTTTCGTGTTATATTTCTCTCATTTTAGAAACATATTCCGTGTTTCATATCATATTTAAAGGACTTTGTGTTTTTATTTCCTTTGTTAAGGCTTTTGCGATACGAGCACCCAAATCAGTTTGAACCTTTTTACTTCTTCGGACGGAGACTGTTGCAAATAATTTTTCGTTCCTTAAGCGAGTTTTTTTTTTTCGAGGAGCCGAGTGTGGCCTTCATCTATAATCCTCTTATTTTATTAAACATGCCATTTTCGCTAGCCGACTTTGTCTACACTTTGTGCGGTGGTCTTTAACGACCAAAAAACAACCGATGTTTAAGAGGTCAAATTGTCTAGGCCAAATGTGCCCGCGCTTGACCCGCGCTTAGCGAACAGCTTGATCGCTAGGAGCAATGAAGATGCATAGCACGTTGCTTGTATATATTCATTATTTTTTTTTTAATTTAGTGCTCCCTTAAATTCAGTTTTTCAACGAAAAATAATTTTTTTAAGAGTAATTAACAAAAATCTAATTATAAAAACTTTACAAACGACCCCCCCTATTTCAGCTTACTTATGGCTTTATTGTGAGGTATTTTTTATTGATGAACTATGGATACATCACTATTAACTACTTTAACAAATTAACCGGTAAAAAAAAAATATTAAATGTAGTACCCTCTAATTATCAATCCGGTATTACTCGGGGCACGAAATAATATTGAGAACGTTTACTTGGGGCATCTCCTATTTTTCGGGAGATGGTGAAAATAGATAAATTTTTTTGGACTCTACTAAACCCTTGTACCCTTTCCAAGCGTCTGAAATTATGATAGTTCCTTTTTTTAATATTTTGATGTTTTAATTTAATTATTTTTTTTACACGGCGTGGCGCTGTCTCTCTTTTCCGTTGGTACTAAAAAGCACAATAAAATTTTCAAAAGAAACTAAAAACATATTGAATATATAAAACTATATATCTACAAGTGATCCATATCTGTGGTAATTAACTATCTTATATTTGCGTGTGTGTCTTAATGTATATATGCCATAAATATTTAGCTCTATTATTTTTTAAACACCTTCCTTAATGTATGGAAAATTGTATAGATTAATTATTTTGTATCACTCAAATACGACACGATTCTGTTTTTAACCATTCAAGTTTATTTTTTAATTTGCATATTTTATGAAAATTATTCACTTCTTAATTTTTTAAGCTATTTGATAATATATCTTTCTATTAATATATTTAATTATTATTCTTTATTTAAATATCGTTTTTTAGTTCCAGTCTACTTTATAAGTTTGTACATAGAACTTAAAATTATTTTCAAAAAAGTCGTCAAGGTATTCACCCTCTTGATAAAGTAATACCGGATCCTTTTCTACTTTATTGCAAAAAAATTAAGATCATGATTTCTATATTGATAAAAGTGTGTTATGCTGGTTCACACAACGTGAATATACAAAAAAAATAAATCCTATAATAAAACCTATATATATATTGTGCACGCACAACGCAAAATGTTAAACATATCATATTATTTTACTTCAGGCAATAATACTGTTCTCTATGTCATTTCTAGGTGCTCAGTTTTGGTTATAAAAAACTCAGCTCTACCATAATAACATTACAATACATTTATACAAGTCTAAATCCTCAGCGTTTATAGAAATAATATATAAATTTATTATAACGTATACTTAATCGAATAATGTATCATCACCTTGAAATTTTGCCGTTGTTATTGTATTTCGGTTCTAGGGCTTAGTTTATTTATGGTAAATTATATATATATAATTATATATACTGAAGAATTACGTCAATTATATACTATTATATAGTGATCGTATATAGGTATTATCCAGTGATAGATAGGATAACTATCACCGGTCATCGATTTGAACTCAACCTACTCATATATCACACCTTAATACGTAATAGAGATGCTAGGTCTTCGTGTTATTCCGGATAGTGAAAATACTTGTTATATTTTTTTATTTTTGTATGATGTCTTTTTTTTTTACAAATTCAATTTTTGAGGAAAAAAAACCAAAGAACATAAAATGTTATCAACTCATATTACCTTAGTTACTTCAGTCTGATTCTGATTTTATTCACTCAGTAAGACGGAAATAGAAATTTGTGTCGAAAAGCACTCTGTTATGGAAGTAAATTTTAATAAAACAGGCACACATATGTATAAGACAAAAAATTAAAAGATTAACTGTAAATGATCTAAGTTTGTAGAATGTTTAACGCACGACTTCTGTACATATAATTTCATTTTTAATAAATACTCCTTCTTCAATATATAATATTAACCTATAATTTATTGACGTCCAACGAAAGATGAAGCTATTTACAAACATACTTCACACGCGCTCTATCCGTTTGGCTCAAGTGATTCTGGGGACCACACACCCCAATCATATACATAGGATATCTCTTTGCTGAATTAACAAATTAAATTATGTTATAAATTTTTTACAGATATAGTTTAAAGGGTAGCTGGTTGCATATAATATATAACTTAATATATTATATACTATTATATTATTATTATCGTATATATATTATATTAATATATTATATTCGCTTATATATATAATATATCTAATATATATGATATATATACTAGAGTATTATTTATTTATTATTATATTTTTTTTATATTATTTTTTTATAGATAATATTATATTATTATCTATATTTTTTGTTACACGATGGTTTGACATGGTCAAGTGGGAAAGATCAAGTGGTTGCGAAACGTGGTATGTTGGGTTGCTGTGGTATATGAGTTTGATAGGTGAACTACCCATCTCTAGCTAGTAGGCGTTAGCTTAAGGTCAGTTAGCCTCGCCCTTTTTCCTTTTTTTTACACTTTTGGTTCCCTTACATTCCTCGCCGGTTTATTTTTTTGTCGCCAGACACCATCCTATATAGTCCGACATAAAACGGCACCTATGTTGTTGTGTGCCAGTAGGTAACAGAGGTTTTTTTTGTAACTCATGAATGAAAAATAATAAACACAGATTTTTCTTTCAATATGTAATCAAACTTCGCAGATCAAAGACACTGACACATTTACGCATCTCAGACACAAAGA
>JABUQX010067600.1:17500-30000 GCA_015478945.1 Trachelipus rathkii
CATAACTTTGTCAGCTCAAAATTTTCTGACTCCAACTCTACGACTCCGACTCCGACTCCGACTCCGACCTCTTGAAAATTACCGACTCCGACTCCGACTCCGACTCCACCCTTTTCAAAATTACCGACTCCGACTCCGACTCCGACTCCGACTCCACTCTCTTCAAAACTACCGACTCCCCGACTCCGCGACTCCGCGACTCCGACTCCGACTCCGACTCCGACTCCGACTCCGACTCCGACTCCACAACCCTGCAAACAACTACAGCTGCACTCATCGACTCCGACTCCACAACCCTGATCTTGGCTATGATATTAATCGCGAAGTACTCTGCGATGTTAGAGCCAGTTGTAAATGCTCTCCAATCCAAGACCTTGGATATATATATATATATATATATATATATATATATATATATATATATATATATATATATATATATATATATATATATATATATATATATATATATATATATATATATATATTCTTTCTTTCTTTCTTTACCTACCTCTTCTTCCCAAGACTGGGAGTAAGGTGCGCTACAAGCATCGGAAAAGAAAAGCAGTAGGAGAATATGACAAATGTCAAAAAGAAAGCCCAGCCTTACCGCCCCCTCTGTACCATTAATTAGTGAAAACTCGTCACAGACAGAAAATCCACCCTAGAGCTTCATGGGACCGCGACGGGCCCTCACTATGGTAAATCGTCAATGTAAGGGTTCATCCCTTGGCCCAGGTGGGCCACAACCATGCCCCCATACAAAACCCCGCCATTCTCTCCTATCATGCACCTTTATTCTCGCCTCTGCCAAACTCACATTTCTCTCCTTCAGACATTCGTTCACCGACTCGATCCACTTTCTCTTCGGTCTCCCAGCCGGTCGGTTCCCAACACACTCACCACTATACATCCGCTTAACCAACCGACTATCATTCATCCTTTCCACATGACCAAACCATCTCAACATACTTTCATTTATTCTCTCATTTACCCTTTCTTCACACCACACATCTCTCTAATAAGTTCATTCCTCATTTTATTAATTCTTCTCACACCTAGCATGCTCCTAAGATTGTCCATCTGAATACATTGAACTTTAGATCTATACTTCTTATTCCAGACCATAGTCTCACTACCATACAATAACACAGGTAACAACATACCCTCATGTAAGACCCTAGCGCACTCAAGACTTAGTCCTTTACATTCACCAACGATTTAATTGCACCAGCAACCTTCCTGCCATTCACAACTTTCCTACTACACTCTGCATCATCCGTTCCCTTCTCATCCAACACATACCCTAAATATTTAAACTCAGACACTTGCTCCAGCTGCTCACCATCTAACATAACTACACACTGAGGACTGTCCTCACTCACAACCATAACCTTACTCTTATCTACGTTTACATTCAAACCCCTCCTTTTACATACCCTGCCAAATCTCTCTACCAATCCTCTCAAACTCTCTTCAGATTCGCCACACAGAACCAAATCATCCGCATATAATAGGTAGGGCACCCTCCACTCATCTCCATTCTCCATCATTCTAACACCATTTCCTGCCATCCCCACCTAGAATTCTTTCATAACCCCATCCATATACAAATTGAATAACCAAGGAGACATAACACAACCCTGTCTCACTCCGCTATTAATCCTAAACCAATCACCATTGACACCATTTATTCTTATACACGCTTCACTATCGTCATACATACTTTTGATTCCATTCAGAAGCCTACCACCAACACCATATATCACTAATACCTGCCATAAAGCTTCCCTATTAACTCTATCATACGCTTGTTGTAAATCCATAAAACCTAAATATAATTTATTCTTCTTCTCCCTCATTTTCTCAATCATTTGTTTTAATGTAAAGATTTGATCCACACATCCTCTACCTCTCCTAAACGCACCTTGTTCTTCACCAATCAGTCCCTCAGTCACTCGACGCACTCTTTCGACCAAAATGCCAGCATATACCTTCCCTACAACACTCAATAAACTTATTCCCCTATAATTTCTACAGTTCCCCTTTTCTCCCTTACCCTTATATAAGGGTACTATTACCGCTCTCCTCCAATCCCTTGGAAATATACCCTCCATAAACGCTTTATTACACAACTTCCAAATCCAATCAATCACCATCTCGCCTCCGCTCTTGATCATTTCACCAGTAATTTTATCTATACCTGCAGATTTACCATTCTTCAACTTTCTCACTCTACCCATTACCTCCTTACTAATAACCTCATCCCCAAAATACCTATTCCTTCTTGTACCATCAAACCCACACACATTCACTAACACCTCATCATTACTGTTAATATTGTGCAGATTTTCGAAGTGTTCTTTCCACACTCCCCTCACATCCATTTCATCAGTTACAAAAGCACCATCCCTATTCATTATTCTAAGCAGATTCCCCTTATTCTCATTCTTAACCTTTCGCGCTTCCTTCCAGAAGAGCTTCCTTTTTCCTTATATATATATATATATATATATATATATATATATATATATATATATATATATATATATATATATATATATATATATATATATATATATATATATATAAATATTATATATATATATATATATATATATATATATATATATATATATATATATATATATATATATATATATATATATATATATATATATATATATATATATATATATATATATATATATATATATATATATATATATATATATATATATATATATATATATATATATATATATATATATAGGAGAAAGTCTAGTTATTGACCTTTTGAACGGTACTCGTTAGCCCAAAAAAAATAGTACAGGGTATCTTTATGGACCATAAATATACTTTTTATTCTAGGGATTTGATGAAATTTAAAAAATGAAATAACAAAATAAAAAATAAAAGTCTCAAAAAGTACAACGGAAAAGACAACTACAATTTTGGAATCCTGGTAAAATTTCAGAACAAAAATGTAAAAAAATAAAAAATAAAAAAATTATTGTTAATAATTATAGTAATATGATTAGAGAGCCTATTTAGGAACCTTTTTTGGTTACTCGTTAAAATAAATAGACTTTCTATTAAATTTTGCTTTTTTGTTTACTAAAGAATACCCCAAGGGTATACCGCACCGATGGCAGGAGTCGGGGTCTCTCGGCCTTCCGGGGGAACTACGGGGTAGGACTAATTCCCCCTCCGGGGAGGGGGAACCCCCGCTATTTGGTATTTGGGTGTCCGGGGGTTCCTCCGCCCCTCCCCTACGGGGTATGGAAAACGTCCCCCCTCTGTTCCCCGTCGGCTCGAGCCCCCTACATTGCCGTGTTATATATATATATATATATATATATATATATATATATATATATATATATGCTACAAATATATATATATATATATATATATATATATATATATATATATATATATATATATATATATATATATATATATATATATATATATATATATATATATATATATATATATATATATATAATGTCCCCCTCCTAAAAAAAATAGCCAATATTTATTTTATTTATTTATTATTATTGATGTTTATTTCGCTTGAATATTTTATAATTCGAAAAATGTATTTTTTTTCCCTGTAGCTATTGTAGTTTTTGATATATATATTTTTTTTTTTTTTTTTCATACATTTTCACTAAAATTGGACCAGCATTCCAGCAATGTATTCCTTTTCCCTGTGTACCTATTGTAGTTTTTAGAGCATATCTGGAATTGAAAAATTAAGATTTTGCTGTTAATTGAAATATATATATATATATATATATATATATATATATATATATATATATATATATATATATATATATATTCTATATATCTTTATATATATATATATAATAATACATAAAATATATATATAATAATATAATATAACTAACTACATATATATATATATATATATATATATATATTCATCAGTGATATACAAATACAAGTGCGGTGACTGTGATGCCACCTACATAGGAAAGACTACTCGTAGTCTTTCTATTCGCATTGCTGAACATAAAGGTATCTCCTATAGAACTTTGGAACATTTGCACCATCCCCCATATTCTGCGATCAATTCTCATTCTCTTCAGAAAAATCATCCTATACAGGATTCAAATTTCAATATTTTAGACTTTGGAAAAGAACCTGACCTCCATTCTTTAGAATCCTTATATATTTGGCACCACGCTCCAAAGCTGAATGAAAATTTACAAACTGAAAATATTTTAATATTGAAGTAGAGTTTTGTCGCTTAGTGATACTTTTTCATATATATTGGCAAATATTAATTTTCTTTTATTTATTTATATATAACTTTTATGTAGTTTATTTAAGTATTATTTATTTAAAATTTTGTTATATTGTTCAGTATAGTCCAAGCCTTGATAATGGGTAGACGTTGGATTCACCCGAAACTAGTCGGATTAATAAAATGTTTAGATTTGTCTTGGTTATTTTAGCCATTATAAAATTCCGCCTCAAGAATAGAGGTCCTGTCACTACTGTTTTGTTAAGAAATTATGGACGACCAACCTTAAACATATTTAGAAAATTAGAAAAAGAGTCTACTAAACTGACAAGATTAAATCTTCAACTCTCTTTCTTAAAGAAATGCAAGTTAAATAAAGTTTATCCTAAATTTATATTTTTTCGGCTTTGGAACAGGAGATTATATGGATCTAGAGCATATAAGAAATGTCAAAATATTCTTCTTAATGACTGATTCGGTCTGCGAACTCATTTAAATGAGTTAATCATTTGTTCAAAGAATACAACCCTAAAATTATCGAATCTAACCGAGTTACAACGCTTTAATAAATAATAAAACCTGCAGACTATCATAAATAATTAAAGTAAAGCGCATACAGTAATAAAGGTTGTATGTTAAGAGCACTTTACAACTCGATAAACCCTCATTTAAGTCTTTTTTTTTTCTCAAACAATAAAGAGAATGAGATCGTGCTACTTGATATGATAATCAGAACTGTATTTTTTAAACAGTACTCAACTGATAACAACTAAACAATGACAACAGCAATTTACGAAGATGACTTTTAATGACAACTGATTGATTTTGACCCGGTAACCTTTTATCTCGGCTCAGGTCAAGCCACATCCTAACAAAACCAACGAAATTTTTTGGTATTTTTAAAAATTTGCACTACATTTTTTATATTTTTCTTCGATTTTAATTTAATATATATATATATATATATATATATATATATATATATATATATATATATATATATATATATATATATATATATATATATATATATATATATATATATATATATATATATATATATGTATCTATATATATATATATATATATATATATATATATATATATATATATATATATATATATATATATATATATATATATATATATATATATATATATATATATATATATACTATATATATATATATATATATATATATATATATATATATATATAGTCAACATCATGCATGTAACTAAAAACTATAACAGCTACACGAAAATAAATATAATTTTATTAATCAGGAAACATTTTTATGAAATTAAAAAAATAAAAAATAAAAAAATAACGCTTTTTAAAAAATTAAAATTGTTAAAAATGTTGGAAAAATTAGTTTTTTGAGAATACGAAGAAGCTGGAGTAGTCGGAGGGAGCGCGCAAAGTTGCCAAATGTTGAATTTTTTTTTTTTTTATAACTAAAGGATACCCGACGGGTAAAAATTAAAGATGGACAGAGTCGGGGTTTCTCGGCCTACCGGGGACGACGGGGGGACTTCGTCCCCCCCTCTGTCCCTCCGTCGGCTCGAACCCCCTAAAAAGGATATAAAAAGAAAAAATAACATTTTCTCCAAAGCGTAAAAATAAAATGGTATTTGGCAACTTTTGCTCTCGTGAACTAATGCAGGATTCAAGGTCAATCACAGCGTACACTTGCCAGGTCTAAGATTATACTAATATTTAAGGTGTTATTAATAAATATTAGAATAAAATATTTTTTTTTAAGTTTTGTCGATGAAATTACTTGCTGAAATCAAAAATGTTATTTATTTTCCTGTAGATGTTATAGTTTTCTAGTTACATGCCTGGCCTCTTCGGGATGCTGGCCATATATATATATATATATATATATATATATATATATATATATATATATATATATATATATATATATATATATATATATATATATATATATATATATATATATATATATATATATATATATATATATATATATATATATATATAGGCCTATTTGTAGATTCTGTACTGTAACTGTACTGTAAATAGTTGTAACTGTACTGTAAATAGTTGCTTATAGTGTGCGTTAGTGATAGGATGTGTTTGATCGGAGCTCCAATGGGCTGTGTGTAGTTTATATTGTTTTGGTTATTTTTTCTAATTAAGTGTGTTTTGTATATTAAGTGATGCCCTGTTTTAAGTGGTTTTAACTATTATGGTTTTAATATGTGAAGAATCTGATGTAACCTTATAAAGATAAGTTATTCGTTTTTAATTTTTGATTTTGAAGCTTTTTTAGTTATGTTAGATACTTATAGTTAGTTTTTAGGATTGGGCAGTTGAAAGCAATACGTAGTTTAGCTAGTACTAGGTTATGTTTTTTATTTTTATTTTTTTCCTCGACTTCTTTTTAACTTAGATTTTTGGCGTTTACTTATTTGAATATCCGTTATTATAATTTATACAGTTTTTAGTTTCCACTTTTTAGTTGATCAATAGTATTTTTTTCTTTTTTGTATGCAATTTCTTGAGTGTGTGTGAGTGCGTGAGTGTTTTTGAACTTTCTGGATTATTCATATTTTAGATATTTACTGTAAATATAGGTTTTAGCGTATTTTTAAATTTCCAGGTTTTAAATTTAGGTTTTAACTTACGAATAACTTTATCCTCGTTTCTCCTTTGGGTTTTGTCTGTTTGTTTCTGTCTGTTGTTCTTTTTTGTTGTTGTGACTGTGTGTGCGTGTATGATGGTGGATTTGCACAGGCGCGGGCTTTCATTTGACTTTACCAACATCCGTGGCTTGAACTCTAACTTTGCATCCGTGGAATACCACCTCTCTAACTCTAACCCTAATCTTTTGCTCTTGTCTGAGACCCAGATGGCTAAGGATTCATCCTCTAACTCGTTTAATATATCCAACTATAACTTATTTCATAATTTCCGTCTGAAGGGTGGAGTATGTGCCTATGTAAACATAAACACTCCTGTAACACGTCTTAAGAATCTTGAATCTCCTAACTTTGATGTTCTGTGGCTTAAAATCTTTCTTCCTTCTACTACAATAATCTTGTGCTTCTGTTACTGTTCTCCTAACAGAACAGATTTTCATGCCTTTTTTGATTACCTTACTACTTCTCACGAGACTGTTATATCTTCTCATCCAAATACTGAGGTCCTCTATTTAGGGGATTTCAATGTACACAACACTGAATGGTTGGGGTCCTCTCATACTGATTTAGGTGGGGAGGAAGTCGAATCATTCAGTATTCTCAACGATCTGGAGCAACTAATTAAAGAACCTACACACATTCCGGATCGTCCCAACCAATTCTTGAACACACTTGACCTATGTTTCACCACTAGTCCTTCTCTCTATAAATACACCACCTTCGCTCATATCGGTAAATCTGACCACAACCTTATATCTCTTAATTTTAATACTTTCTCTCCAACAGCTCCATCCTGCCCTATGCGTTTTTCCTGGCACTTTAATCGGGCTGACTGGGGGGCATTGCATTGCTTCTACGCTAACTATAATTGGAGTGACTGCTTTGACTCTGAAGACGCTTCGGCTTCTGCCGATAAAGTGGGAGCTGTAATTGTTGATGGGATGAGCAGGTTCATTCCTTCTTCGACTAAATCTTTTTCTCCTCAAAATCCATGGTTCGATCGTGCTTGTTCTCTAGCCATTCAGGCTAGAGACAGTGCGAATCGGGTGTGGAAAAATTCTCATTCTCCTATCACTCTCGCTAATTTTCTTTCAGCTAGAAATCGTTGCAGGGATACTCTTCGTCGAGCAAAGTGGACTTTCATTAAACGAAAGTGCGCTGACCTCCTTGGTTCTCCTACTGACAAATCTTTCTGGCCTCTTGCCAAAAACATCTCTGACAACTTCTGTAAATCATCCTTTCCTCCTCTTATTCGCTCTGATGGTTCTGTAACTTTTCCCTACTTTTCTCCTCCTGTCTTTCTTTCTTTCCCCCTACTGTCTCTCTCTCTTCCTCCTACTGTCTCTTTTCCTAGATTATTTCATTTGATATTTGAGAAAAGGGATTTTAGGGATTTGTTTCGGAATCCGAGGTTTTGAGGATTATATTAAGGATTTTTGCTAATCCTAATTTGGGATTATGGATTTTGAATAGGGATTTTTGAGAATCTTAAGAAAATTGAGTTCTATTTTTTATAATCAATAAAATTGAAAGATTGTGAAGAGTAGATATTTTAAAACGTTTATTTGTAAATAGATTAGTGCAAGATTTTACTAAAGTTATTAGATTATGGTGAAATCTGATTATAATAGACAAATATTATTGAATTGGATGCTGATTCAATCATAACTTTAGCTTATGATTTTTAATTAATTTATATTCCATTGAATTTTACGATATATATATATATATATATATATATATATATATATATATATATATATATATATATATATATATATATATATATATATATATATATATATATATATATATATATATATATATATATATATATATATATATATATACATATATATATATATATATATATATATATATATATATATATATATATATATATATATATATATATATATATATATATATATATATATATATATATATATATATATATATATAGGTAATACTGAAGACAGCGACCCACATATTTTGAGACCGAAAATTTTCTAAGTTCAAAAATATTTCTAAGTTCAGAAAAGCTAAGTTAAGTTAAGTTTTTTAAGGAAATTCTTTAGTGGCAAGCTGCAGGTCATATGACTTGCCACTGAAATATTTCTTAAAATCTAACTTAACGTAACTCTGAACTTAAGCCACGAGCAATAAACCACTGGTCTCAAATATTGATAGTCGTTTTCCTAGTATTACCGCTATATATATATATATGCTGCTATATATATATATATATATATATATATATATATATATATATATACTATATATATATATCAGAGGTGACTCCTGCACTCGTGCTACTCGTGCTGAGCACGCTCCGCACCTCGAGAAAACGTAGTCCGCTAGCGCACCTCCGCACCTATTCAGACCATCAAACCTCCGCTATCGCAAGTCCGCACGTCTTCCACTAATAATGTGCGACTTCACAAAAGATTTTAATATTAAATACTAAATAGTATATATCCTTACAAAAGATTTATTTATAATATTATATGAAAAATTGAATGAATATTTACAAAATCTCAAGATTTTCCTCTTCCTCCTCAATGTCTTCGTCAAAGAACAAGAGATCCATATTACCTTTCAAAAAGATTAGCTGCTCAAAATTAAAAGCAGTTAAGGCTGACCTCTTTGCCCTCAAAATATCCCCACCAGTACTAAATATTCGCTCTACAGCAGCAGAACTAGAGGGAGGTGTATTATATTTTATGAACAAGTTCAACAAATTCTGCCTATGCTGAAAGGGAAAGATGTCCTTGGTGAAAGGAGTGCTGGTGTTAGTTCGCTTCCAGCAGTCCATTGCTAATTTAAGGTCCTCACCTAAATCATTCTGCCTCCCTTCTGAAATTTTTTGACCACCCTGTCCACCCATAAGAAGGTCTATTTCGTTCAAGATTTTAGTAGAATCCATGAAAGCCTCGACGCCTGCAGAGTCGATGCTAATGCTACGTATCAGCTCGTATATATATATATATATATATATATATATATATATATATATATATATATATATATATATATATATATATATATATATATATATATATATATATATAAATAAATAAATATATACATACATATGTATATATATATATATATATATATATATATATAACTCTATATAATAATAACATATATATATATATATATATATATATATATATATATATATACCTATTAATCAATTCTGTGTAAAAACAAATATATATATATATATATATATATATATATATATATATATAATATATATATATATAATAATAATATATATATATATATAATAATATAATATAATATATATATACTTCTTCTATATATATATATATATATATATATATATATATATATATATATGGGTTTTACACAGATAATTTAGATATTGCCTAGTTATTATAGTAATAATATAATTAATTAAAGTTATAGATGAGGGTAATAGCCATTCAGTCTATAAAATCAATTTAAATGTTATTTATTATATATGGTACCATTAAGGAAGTTGAGATTGGTTTTGGAAGTTTAATTATTAAAAAACAATAAGTCTTAGACTAAAAGTATAATTAGTTATAAACTTAAAATAAAAATTATATTTCTTTATTATAACCAATAAGAATTCTTAATAAGTAAACTATACTTTCATTTTTCAAAAAAGGTGCGGACCAAAAGAGCGGAAACTTTTTTTGATCCGCACGTGCAAGTCCGCTAATTTTCTGACGACTCCGCACCTCCGCTAGTCCGCACCTATTCTGGTAGTCCGCTCGGAGCGGACTAGCGGACTAGCGGACTAAAGAGCGGAAGTGCCCACCTCTAAATATATATATATATATATATATATATATATATATATATATATATATATATATATATATATATATATATATATATATATGAATAAATGTTGAGGAGAAGAGGAGAGAGGTGATGGATGTATTTAGAAAGGGCAAATTTGATTTGCTCACTGTGACTGAAACAAAGATGAAAGGAAAAGGTGAAATTGAGTGGTGTGGTGTGAAATGTGTGCGTGCTGGTGTGGAAGAGAATGAGAGAGGAAGAGAAGGAGTTGCAATTTTGATGAGTGACCTGTGGTATGAAGCTATGGTAGACTTTGATTGTGTGAGTCCTAGAATTCTAATGGTTAAATTTAAGTTTGAAAGGTCAAGTTATTTGTGTATATGTGACGTCTGATCCATCTAAGAGAAACGTTGAAGAGAGTACGATTTTTTGGGATAATCTGAATGATGTTTTGGATGGGGTGAGTGGGAGCTTCAGATTGATAGTTTTGGGGGACCTGAATGGTTGGATAGGTGATCAAAAAAGGGATGGTATAACAGGTGGTTTTGGGGTGGCGGGAGAAAATGAGAATGGTAGGAAGGTGATTGATTTCTGTGATGAGAGAGGTATGTGTGTAAGTAATACTTTCTTTAAACACAAGAGTATCCATAAGTATACTAGGGTTGGTGTAGGTAGAGATGGTATCGAAGTGAAAAGTATGATTGATTTTGTGTTGGTGAGAAGGAGATGTTGAAGTATGTGTTGGATGTTAAATCAGTGAGGGGTTTAGGAATGGGATTATCGGATCATTATGTTGTTCTATGTAAAATTAAGTTAGTGAGGGCTTGGATGGAGAGGAAGGTGATACGAAAGGAAGTAGGTAAAATTAAGAGTGAGAAGTTAAGTGTGCAAGATAATAAGGATAAGTATGTAAGAGCGCTCGCTAGTAAAACGGTTGAATGTGAACAAGTTGATACTAAACAAATCTGGGGGCAAATGAAGGAAGCAATTGTTAGTAGTGCAAAGGAAGTGTGTGGATGTGCTAAAGTAGGAAGTAAGAATGTTAACAGCGAATGGTGGAATGAAGAGGTGATGAAAGCGGTTAAAGGTAAAAAAGAAGCGTGGTTGAATGTACTAAAAGCAAATGATGAAGATTCAAAAGAAAGATGCTTGGAATTATATAAGGAGGAAAAAAGAAATACTAAAAGGTGCATACGTAGGAGAAAACAAGAGGTAAATGAACAGTTTGGAAGGAGGATGAATGAGGACATGGAAGGAAGCTCTTCTGGAAGGAAGCGCAAAAGATTAGAATAAGAATTAGGGGAATCTGCTTAGAATAATGAATAGGGATGGTGCTTTGAAACTGATGAAATGGATGTGAGGGGAGTGTGGAAAGAACACTTCGAAAATCTGCACAATATTAACAGTAATGATGAGGTGTTAGTGAATGTGTGCGGTTTTGATGGTGCAAGAAGGAATAGGTATTTTGGGGATGAGGTTATTAGTAAGGAGGAGGTAATGGGTAGGGTGAAAAAGTTGAAGAATGGTAAATCTGCAGGTATAGATGAAATTACTAGTGAAATGATCAAGAGCGGAGGCGAGATGGTGATTGATTGGATTTGGAAGTTGTGTAATAAAGCGTTTATGGAGGGTATAGTTTCAAGGGATTGGAGGAGAGCGGTAATAGTACCCTTATATAAGGGTAAGAAAAGGGGAACTGTAGAAATTATAGGGGAATAAGTTTATTGAGTGTTGTAGGGAAGGT
>JABUQX010067600.1:40000-47500 GCA_015478945.1 Trachelipus rathkii
AGGGCCTGCCCGTGAGTGGTGGTGATAACTGTAATAAAAAAATTTTGAAGACAGTTAACGTTAACGATTAACGTTAACTTCCGCTACATTCTTTACCGATAAACGCTTTAATGATTAACGCCATTAATTTTTTTTGTTAACGATTAAGAATTAACGACGTTAACTTTCTCATGGGTACAAAACTTTATGTATATTAAAATATATATATTGGCAGTTATATATATATATATATATATATATATATATATATATATATATATATATATATATATATATATTTTTTTAAAAAGTTAGAATAATTACATATATATATATATATATATATATGAACTTCTCCTTTAAAAGGAAGTTAACCGATATATATCGAATGAACGATGTAATCGATTTTTTTCGATTATTTCAAGGCAATAGTGCGTCAAAGTTGCCAATAAGTTTTTTTTTTGTTTTTTTAAACTAAAGGAATACCCAAGATTAAATCGCAAAGATGGAAAGAGTCAGGGTCTCTCGGCCTCAGCGGGGGACGACGGGGAGGACTTCGTCTGTCCCACCGTCGGCTCGAGCCCTTTAAAAATTAAAAACAAAAAAAAATTAACATAAAAATTAACATGATAAAAAAAGCAACTTGTGGTAACTCTAGCTCTCCTTCTATTGGAGTTTTAGCTAACACGTGACACTGCAGGGTTGCACGAATAGCGTTCGGCAATTTTCAATATCATGACTTTTTATGTAACTTCTTTTTAAAGGAGTAGTGCCTATGTATATATATATATATATATATATATATATATATATATATATATATATATATATATATATATATATATATATATATATATATATATATATATAAAGTATTACGTAATAATATCGCACTATTTTACGCATCGTACGTTTGGCAGCGCCCGGGACAGAGAAGTCTTGGGATATTTTCTGTTGTGCAAAAATCTTACCCGAAAGTAAGAGAAAAACTGTTACGGCAAAGTAGATCCATTATCGAAATTTACTGCATCGTCGATCCATATAGGTTAGTTACTGCATCATCGATCCATATAGGTTAGTTACTGCATCGTCGATCCATATAGCTTAGTTACTGCATCGTCGATCCATATAGGTTAGTTACTGCATCATCGATCCATATACATGCAAATGCTGCAGAACTGAACTGATAAGTTCTTCAAACTATTTTATCATACTTTATAGCAAGATAAAATAGTTACAACATGGTATTGCGAATCTATTTTACCTTACTACATTTACATGAAACAGTTATAGAAGAGCTTTTTGTAATTAAAATAAAATTTTTATTGTTCGATTTTGTATTTAAAATATCAATATCGTTATCGCAAGTTCGGAATTTAGGATTTATCGATTTATCGGTTATCGCTGGTTATCGAATATCTGCTATCGATGGGTTATCGAATATCGGTTATTGATTTATTTGTTATTTTTTTTTTTTTTTTCGTTTTCGGCAATATATATATATATATATATATATATATATATATATATATATATATATATATATATATATATATATAGTATATATATATATATATATATATATATATATATATATATATATATATATATATATATATATATATATATATATATATATCTGTGTGTGTGTGTGTGTGTGGGTTTGATGGTGTGAATGTGTGTTTGTTTGATGGTACAAGGAATAGGTATTTTGGGCATGAGGTCATTAGTAAGGAGAAGGTAATGTGTAGAGCGAGAAAGTTGAAGAATGGTAAATCTACAGGTATAGATGAAATTACCGGTGAAATGATCAAGAACGGAGGCGAGATTGTAATTGATTGGATTTGGAAGTTGTGTAACAAAATGTTTATGAAGAGCATAGTTCCGAGGGATTGGGTGAGAGCAGTAATAGTTCCCTTATATAAGGGTAAATGAGATAAGGGTAACTGTAGTAATTATAGGGAAATTAGTTTATTAAGTGTAGTAGGGAAGATATATACTTATATTTTGGTCGAAAGAATGCGTCGAATGACTGAAGGACTGATTGTGAAGAACAAGGTGGTTTTAGAAGTGGTAGAGGATGTGTGGATCAAATCTTTACATTGAAAAAAATGGTTGAGAAAATGAGGGAGTAGAAGAGTAAATTGTATTTATTTATTTTTATATTTGCAAACAGGCGAATGAAATGATTAATATGGAAGCTCTATGGCAGGTGTTATTGATATATGGTGTTGGTGGTAAGCTTCTGAATAGAATCAAAAGTATATATGACGATAGTAAAGCGTGTGTAAGAATATATGGAGTTGAAAATGATTGTTTTAATACTAATAGCGGAGTGAGGCAGGGATGTGCTATGTCTTCTTGGTTATTCAATTTGTTTATGGATGGTGTTATGAAAGAATTAGAGGTGGGATAGCAGGGATAGTGTTAGAATTAGGGTTGGGGAGTCATTTCAAAATTTTCCGACTCCGACTCCGACTCTGACTCCACCCTCTTCAAAATTACCGACTCTGACACTGCTTCCGACTCCGACTCCACTCTCTTCAAAATTACCGACTCCCCAAATCTGACTCCACAATCTCGGTTAGAATGATGGAGTATGGAAGAGAGTGGAGGATGCCCTACCTATTATATGCTGATGATTTGGTTTTGTGTGGCGAATCTGAGATAGTTTGATAGGATTGGTAGAGAGATTTGGCAGGGTGTGTAAAAGAAGATGTTTAAAGGTAAGCGTAGATAATAGTAAGGTTATGCTTGTAAGTGAGGACAGTCCTTGGTGTAAAGTTATGTTAGATTGTGATCAGTTGAAATAAGTGTCTGGGTTTAAATATTTAGTATATATGTTGGATGAAAAGGGAACGGATGCTGCAGAGTTTGTAGGAAAGTTGTGAATGGCAGGAAGGTGGCTAGTGCAATTAAATCGTTGGTGGATGCAAAGGGACTAAGTCCCGAGTGCGCTAGGGTCTTACATGAGGGTACGTTTTTTAATAATAATGATAATATTGAAAATTTAATATACACAAACCAATAAATTGCTTAAGATACCGTAACTAATGTCATATTGAAAAGCTAAAAGTAACGGAGTAACGGCACTTCGTTACTTTTCCTTTCAAAGAAACGGAATAACGATAAGGCAACTACTTTTTCCGAGTAACGAAGTAACGATGCCCACCTCTATATAAATATATATATATATATATATATATATATATATATAAATATATATATATATATATATATATATATATATATATATATATATATATATATATATATATATATATATATATATAGTAGTATATATATATATATATACATATATATATATATATATATATATAAGTTATATATATATATATATATATATATATATATATACATATATATATATATATATATATATATATATATATATATATATATATATATATATACAGTGTTGGGCATCATTATTGTAAAAAATAACTTTGTTAGTCGTTACTTCGTCCTTCGGAAAAGTAACTCCGATACAGATATTCTGTTTCTTTGTGGGAAAAAGTAACGAGATACAATTATTCCGTTACTTTATATATATATATATATATATATATATATATATATATATATATATATATATATATATATATATATATATATATATAGTTATATATATATATATATATATATATATATATTATATATATAGGGTGTCCCAGAATGAAACGGCACCACTTGGGAATACGGTATGCGACACAGGATTCCTCATAATGCTTAGTAACGCTTCGTTACGGAGTTATTTGCGATGAAGTCAACTTAAGAGGTTGGGAATACGGTATGCGACACAGGATTCCACAACACGATTGCTTATCTTTATTCAGGACATTATAATACAACAGATACAGGTTACATAGAGTTAAAAAGGTTCCCCCCCCCCAGCCCTGATACATGAAGAAATTTTTAAAAAAACTGAAACGAGGAATTATGTATATATATATATATAGCAAGAGTTATATATATAGCAGTTATATATATATAGTTGTTATATTATATATATAGCATATATATATATATATATATATATATATATATATATATATATATATATATAATATATATTAATATATAAATATATAGGAAATATTGCGAGAAATTCAAGATTTTTCAAATTTTAGTAGATTTTTGATATTTGTTAAGATATATTTCGAAAATCTGTTCCTACTAGTTGAGACTGAACATTAATCTATTTCTTTTTGAGAATAAAATTCGCAAATTGTTACTTATCTAATTTATTACAAAGACAACTTACTCTAAATAACGATTGTTAATTTTGAGATAGCCTTGATACATACTTTTTAAGAGGAGCATGATAACCATGACATGGGCTCACTAGGAATAAAGGCAAAAGTATCAATAAAAATTAATTTATAGTGTAATGACGGAAAAAGGAGAAATTGTTCATTAATCACACTAGCACATTACATCATATAGGCCTATTCAAAGGTGGGCACCGTTAATGAGAAGGTTAACCCCGTTAATCCTTAATCGTTAACAAAAAAAATTAACGCCGTAACCATTAAAGCGTTTATCTGTAAAGAATGTAACGGAAGTTAACGTTAATCGTTAACGTTAACCGTCTTCAAAATATGTAGGAATAGTACACTTTTTTTCATATTTTTTCTGAATGAGCCAAATTTGATGAGGATAGTTCATTATCTGGCAGGTGAGTACTTTTTTGATTTGAGTTTAGCGTCGGTGCCACACTTCCAAATCATCTTTATTTTTGAAACAGTGATATTTCTGTTCAGGCGAAGTTGATAAAATTTTCAGGGCTTATGTAGTCAGGAGAGATGCACATTTTTTACTTAGATTATTTCTTTGTATATGCATTAGTTTTTGATTTGTTCTTAGAAAAAAAAATTCAAAAAAAAAAAAATTTTAAAATTTTTAAAAAAATATCTTTTGAGTATACACAAAAATTATCTAAGTAAAAAAGATGCATCTTGCTCGATTACATATGCCCTAAACATTTCATATACTTCGCCCGAACAGCAAAAATGTTATCGTAATTTTTCATTTCAAAATCAAAAATGGGTTTGGAATTGGACAACGCGGAGCACAAAACTCAAAAAATCGAAAAAGTACTTCTTTACTATTTTAGATAAAGGACCTATCTATGCATATTTCAAGTTTGAAGTCATTTGAAAAAAATCTGGAAGTTGATAACGAAGAATGTCAAAAACATGAAAATTGAAAATTCTGAAAGAATGATTACAGACACAGAAAAACACCTGAAATCAACGTTTCACAGGGCAAAAAAGCTACATTTGGTGCTTATAGTCAAAATCGGCTGAAAATTCCGAATTTTATGTCCATTTTTGTGGTGGCTGAAAATGGGGATCAGCCCCAGCCCAAAATTGGATCTTGCCCTTAATTAATGAGAAAGTTAACGCCGTTAATCCTTAATCGTTAACAAAAAATTAACGGCGTTAATCATTAAAGCGTTTATCGGTAAAGAATGTAACGGAAGTTAACGTTAATCGTTAACGTTAACCGTCTTCAAAATATGTAGGAATAGTAATAATTTTTCATAAATTTTTCACAAATATTCATAAAGATTGCAAGAAATACAATAATAATAATAATAATAATAATAATAATAATAATAATAATAATAATAATAATAATAATAATAATAATAATAATAATAATAATAATAATAATAATAATAATAATAATAATAATAATAATAATAATAATAATAATAATAATAATAATAATAATAATAATATCCCTAACAATATTAATAATGATATTAAGCCTATCAGACTTAAATAATTTAGCAGATACTTTTGCCGCTTGCCAAAGAATACTTCCAAAGCGTAAATACCTTAATTAATACTTAATAGCATATTATTATAAAAATAATAGGATATACCAAGTTACAGTTTTAATACAAATGGGTATATTTTTTTTTATAAATTACAACGCTTATTAGACCTACTTCCTATATTTTTCATTAGTCACAAAAGAAGCAAGTTCAAGTAACGAACGAAAGAAGTTAATGACTCATTGAGAGGGCAACAGTCACTATCTTTTTTTTCTTCAGCGAACCAATAAGAAATGAGAATACAGCATAAGAAAAACATGTTAAACATTACTAAACGGGATAATAACCGTGTAAGAATGAACCAGGGCTGCGGAGTAATAAAATAAATTTTTCGACTCGGACTCTGTCTCCTTATTTTAAAATTTGGATTTTCGACTCCAACTCCGACTTCTACTCCACTTAACAAAAATTTTCGACTCCGACTCCGACTCCACTTAAACAAAAATTTTCGACTCCGACTCCGACTTCACTCAAACAAAAATTTTCGACTCCGACTCCAGCAGTCAAATTTAAAATTTCGACTCTGACTCAGCTTAGTACTTACAGTTACAGTAAAACATTTTTTTGTTTGAACTACTTTTTTCGCTTGCATTTGGGAATAAAAAAATATACAACTTTTAAAATGAATCTAATCTTCAAATGCTATACGGTAAAGTAACGTAAAAACATAAATATGCAGGCGCAACACATGACAAACGAATATATTTCAGTTTCGGAAACAAATGTATAACTTAATTATAATGCAAGTTATTTTTATTTTTACTATAAAACAGCCGTGCGTTTTTTTTTTTTTTTTTTTTTAGCATTGTTAAAAAGAATAGTATAATTATAAATTAATAATAATAATAATAATAATAATAATAATAATAATAATAATAATAATAATAATAATAATAATAATAATAATAATAATAATAATAATAATAATAATAATAATTCTATAAATTTTCGACCGACTCCGACTCCACTTACAAAGAAATTTTCGACTCCGACTTCGACTCCACTTACACAGGAATTTTCGACTCCGACTCCTGGAAAATTGCACGACTCCACGACTCCACGACTCCGACTCCGCAGCCCTGGAATAAACACATTTTGAGCCATTGAGAGTAGCGTTTTGGAAATTTTGGAAAAAAAGTTTATATGTTATCGAAATCGAATCTAATACAATTTAAAATCTGATAAGAAAATATTTTATAAACTCGTAAATTAAGGTAACGGTTAACGCATGTAGGGGTAAATTTTAACTCGTTAACGTTATTTCACAAATGTAACTCGTTAATAGTCCGTTACTTCTTTTCGAAATTAACGAAAACGTTAAAAGTTAACGAAAAAATTAACGAGTTAATTAACGGATTAACGCTTTAACGCGTTAATGCCCACCTTTGGGCCTATTTATCAATCCACCTTCGATTCTGTGTGACAGCTGTCAAAAATGCAAGAAGATGGCATCAATTTTCCAAAACTCTTCGGCAATTTTTATGATACGAAATCTAAACTAAATTTATACTGGAACATTTGGTTTCACTATGGACTCCCTAGTATATTTTTGGATAAGAAGTACCCAAACATGTTAAAATTGGCCGGTCTAATTTATGAAAATCCTGTCATGCGAGTTATGACATTTTTTGGGCCAGAGTTTGAAAAGTATTGAG
>JABUQX010067600.1:55000-62281 GCA_015478945.1 Trachelipus rathkii
AAGGGCAACTGCTATATTTTTAATTCCTATTATTTCTAATTAATAAGGAATCGGAAGGAAAATGCACTAGATAAATAATTTAATAAATATATTAAAAAAAAACTTTCTAGAAATAGGTTAAAAAGTAAATAAATAATTGAAGATCTAAGACGTTGATTAAATTAATTTTCTTTTTCCAAACTTGAAGCCCTTTTAAATTATTCTTTAATTCGTTACTTCAAATAATAAAATTTTCAACCTCATTTGTTTAGGGGTAAATTTGTGTTCATAATTTCTATAAGTGCACAGCAACGTTACTTTAAATATAAATTGAGTTCATGCCAACTTATTGGAAATATGGATTAATATTTTTCATAATATTGTGACTGTCGTCATTGTTTAAATTTTAAAGATTGGTGAAGTGCTTCGCCAATCAAATTTTGTATTACAAAAATTTAAGCAACGACTATATTTTAGAAGTTAAAATTTTTTATTATATTCAGATATTCTAAATTCTTGAAGTATTTGGTATATAAAAACAAATATTGAAATTTCATTAAAAAACGTCAATTTAAGACACCTAAATATCGCGCTATTTAATAAAATATACGCTAGATATTTTATTAGACATAGTTCTTCTGAAGTCAAAATACTCTTCAAGCTCTGCATTACCCAAAAAATGTTAACACATTTGCTATTGCACTTGAATGTGGTTGAGAACGCAGTATTTACTAAGAAATACATAAATTAACAAATGATATTCTTAAATCGGGCCAAATTGACCTTTTAAGAAGTTCACTAATGAAGTTGTATAGTCTTTGAACTGGGATTGGTCGACCTTGACTATTGGATAGAGGTCGGTGCGGTGTCTGCTGTATTTTATTAAAAAACAGGTTTTTACAACTAATGAAAAATTTGGATATATAATAAACAAAATATTACGAAATTTCCCAATTAAAAAACACGTACATTAATACAACCCAAAAACTATATAAATTCGAGTTTTCTGCCTTTTTAGGAAATTGCATTACAATAGAAACACATTATTTTTTCAAATGTCTTAGAAAATCCCGTAAAAACTCATTTTTAAGAATTACAAAAAATAATTCAAATGTTGAAATTTAGGAAAATATCGTATTTGAAGAGAGTTCTAAATCATTGTAAGGTAGTTAATATGTAATTTAGACGTTAATTTTTAGGCAGTTAAAATTTTTTTATTAAAACAGGTTTAAACAACTAATGAAATATTTGGTATATAAAAACAAATATTGAAATTTCATTAAAAAACGTCAATTTAAGACACTTAATAAAAACCTAATTAAATAAAGTCTGAACCTCTCTTCTTGCTTTTTGAAACTAGCGACATATTCATGAACCAACACATTATAAGTTTATCCTGAATATATAAATATCGACAAATAACCTTCGAGATACATACAATCACTTTCAATTTCCTAAATGATCTTAATCAATATATTATCTTATATAGATATGTATGTAATTCATTTTTTTAGAGAGAAAAACAAATTGAAATAAATTCTCTGTACGAGTTCTCAGCCCTATATGGTAAATGTGAATTTAAGAAAAAAACGTAATTTTAGGAATTTAAACATTTTTTATTAAACAGTTTTCCACCAACTAATGAAATATTTGTATATAAAAACAAATATGAATTTCATTAAAAACGTCAATATAAGACATACTAAAACTATTAATAAATTTCGCTTTTTTTTTTTTTTTGTAAAATTGGCATTTGTATTAAAACACATTAATTTTCAAATGCTGAAAATACTCAATTTAATTTTACCAAATAATTTCAAATGTTGAAATTTAGGAAAAATCGTACTTTTAAGAGTTCTAAATTTGTAATGTGAAAATTTAAGAAAAAGTGTAATTTTAGAAGGTAAAATTTTTTTATTAAAAACGGTTTTCACATCGATAGATTTGTTAAAAAAAAAATGAATCACTTCAAATTTCATTCAAAAGGTCAATTGGAAGAGATATTTAAACTCTCGACAGTTAATTTGCAAGTACTTTGATATAGCAATTTAATGAAACACATTTTTTTAAATGCTGACCAAAACCATTAAAACTCAATTTTTTAAAGATTTACTCAATAATTTCAAATGTGACAATTTAAACCTATTCGTACTTTTTAATAAGTTCTAATTTGTAATGTGAAAATTTAAGAAATAAGCGTTATATTTTAGATAGTTAAGCGCTATTATTTAAAAGGGGCTTCAAAACGAATGCTAAATATTTGGTCATATGGAATCAAAGAAGGGACATTTTTATAAAAACAGTAAATTTAACAGCAACAATATGAAAAATATTAAGTCATTGACTGTCACAGCGTCATTAAATAATGCAGATTTAAATGAGAAGGATTTTTTTTCATTGATGAAGAAAATAACGTTAAAAACTCAATTTTAAGTAATACCAAATAATTTCAAATGTTGAAATTTAGGAAAAATCGTACTTTTAAGAGTTCTAAATTTGTAATGTGAAATTTAAAAAAAAAGCATAATTTTAAGAAGTAAATTCTTTTATTCTTTTATTTTTATATTAAAACAGTTTTTCACAACTAATAGAAATATTTGGTATATTAAAACTGAATATTTGAAATTTCATTAAAAAAGTCAATTTAAGACACGTAAAATAACAATTTAATTACTTCTCTTTTTTCTGCTTTTTAAATGAAATTTCAAATTAAAAAACGATTATTTTTCAATGCTTAAAATAACGGTTGAATACTCATTTTTAAGAATTACCAAATAAATAAAGTTAAATTTAAAGGAAAAATTCGTACTTTTAAGAAGTTCTAAATTTGCTATGTGAAAATTTAAGAAAATAGCGGTAATTTTAGAAGTAATATTATTTATTAATAATAGGTTTTAATAACTAATGAAATATTTGGTATAATTCAAAACAAATATTGAAAATTTATCATTAAATAACGTCAATTAAAGACACCTAAACTATTAATTTAAATTCACTTTTCGCTTTTTGAATAGCATCTTCAATGAAAACATTATTTATTATTCAAATGTCTGAAAATAACGTTAAAAACTTCAATTTTTAAGATATTTCCAAATAATTTCAAATGTTGAAATTTAGGAAATCGTACTTTTAAGAGTTCTAATTTTGTAATGTGAAGAAAGCGTAAATTTAGAAGTTAAAATTATTTTATTAAAACAGGTTTCAACACCTAATGAAACATTTGGTATTTAAACAAATATGAAATTTCATTAATACGTACATTTAATAAGACACCTTAAACAATTAATATATTTTTTTTTCTGCTTGTTGATGATTGCTTTTCAATGCAACACAATTAATTTTTTCAATGCTGAAAATACGTTAAAAACTCAAACACAAGTATTTCAAATAATTTCAAAATGTTTGAACATTTAGAAAATCGTTCTTTTAAGAGTTCAATTATGTAATGTGAAAATTTAAGAGAAAAGCGTAATTTAAGCTGGGAAAAAGTTTAATTAAGTACAATATTTATTCACAATTATTAATGAAAAACATATGTAATCTAAAAAACATATATTGAAAATTATCCTCAAACATTGATCAATTTAAAGAAGGTTGATTGGTGTCTACAAACACTCAATTCTTTCATTGGAATAGCATTTCATTGAATAACATTATATTTTTAAATAGTTGAAATAACCAGTTAAATCAATACCTATTATTTCATAATTTCAAATTTGTTGAAATTTTAGGAAAAATCACGATACTTTTAAAATCCCACTGAAAAATTTGTAAATGATGAAACTTAATAAGAAAAGATATAATTTTTAAGTTACAAATTTTTATTAAAACGGTATTTTACAACTAATGAGAAATTTTGGGTATATAAATCAAAATCATTTGAAATTTCATTAAAAGAACGTTCATTTAAGACACCTAAAAAATTAATTAAATTTCTCTTTTCTTGCTTTTTGAAAGTTGCTTTTTCAATGATACAACATTATTTTTTATCAATGCTGAAAAATACCGTTAAATACTCAATTTAAAGAATTACTCAACTAATTTCAAATGTTTGAATTTTATCTAATTTTTCATATTTGCAATCAAATTTGTAATTGTTAAAATTATAAGAAAAGTATATATTTACTTATAGATAATCTGAATGACTATTATATCGTATTTTTATGAAGTTATAAATTTTTTTTAATAACAAGATTTTTCAAAACTAAATGAATTATGTGTATATCGAAATTAATATAAAAACAAATATTGAAATTCATTAAAAAAACGGTCATTTAAGACATCTAAAACCTATTAATAAATTCACTTTTCTGCTTTTGTAAAATTGCATTTCAATGAAAAACCACACATATTTTTATCAAAATTGCTGAAAATGTAGCGTTAAAAACTCAATTATAAGATTTACCAAATAAATTATTCAAATCCGTTGAAAATTAAGATAAAATCGTACTTTTAAGAGTATCTTGATGTGAAAAAGTATGATAGAATTTTAAAAAAATTAATTTAGGAAGTGAATTTCTTATTATTAATCAACAAGGTTCACAACTATGAATATATTGGGGTAATAACTTAAAGAAATTGAAATTTCATTAAAAAACGTCAATTTAGAACAGTAAAACAATTAATAATTCCTTTTCTGTTTTAAAATTGCATTTCATAAAACACATGATGTGTTTCAATGCATTGAGAATACTCTGGGTATAAACATCAATTTTAAGAATATACCATGAATGTTCTAAATGTTGGAAATTTAGGAAAAATCGTTACTTTTAAGAGTTCTGAAGATTTGGTTTTGTGAGGAGAATTTGAAGAGAAGGCGTAATTTTAGAAGTTAAAATTTTTTATATAAGAAGAGGTTTCACAACTATGAGAGGATATTGTGTATATAGAAAAACAAATATTACGAAGAGATTTCATTAAAAACGTCAATTTAAGACACCTAAAACATATTTAATTTGAATTCACTTTATCTGCTTCTCTTGGTTTTACTGTTAAGTTTTTGGATCAGTTAAAACATAAAATTAATTTATGAAATATTTGTATTGTTACCAAAAAAATCCTTTAGAGAGCTCTTCTTTAGAATGAACAAATTTTATTTACTACTTTAAAACTTTTGAAAAGAAATAGTTATGCTCCAAAAAAAATTAAAATGGTTTAATAGTTACAGTTAGAGATAATTGTATTACTGATGTTTTTTTCAGCTTAATATTAAACTAAATTAGTCATCCGAACTAGACTCAGCCCCAGTTTTTGCACTTTACAAAGAACCTTAAATTGTGAGAGCGTGGTGAATTGGTTTGTTTTTGGGGTTTTTATATATTTTATAAGGGGATTGTGGGCAGAGGGGGTGATGCTTTTGATGATAGGATTCTGTTTTGGTCATGTTAGGCATTATTGTAGTTTAATTAAGGGTCCGCCAGAATCCTGTTGGTGTGTTTATACTAGTTTTCTTAGAAATGGTTTAGTTTTTTGTTCAAAATTATTATAGCCCCTCCGTTATTATGAATTATAGACGCACAGGGTTAGGTTTTAGTTTTGTTGTTCCCGGAAATGTTAGAATTTGGGTTGGAACTTTTTGGGTTAATGTTAGGAATTTAATCATAGTTTCAAATTGTTAGTATCTATGAAGTAGGGTATTTAAGGCGGCAACATTGGAATGTTAGCCAATTTTTTTAGGTTAGTAAGGGAAGTATGTTTTTTTGGTAGTTCATCTCGATGCCGTTAATAATGATTATGGACATGCTAAGTTTTCGGGGCCTTGTGATTCATTAGGGAATGTAATTTTAATGCTAGCAGGTTTATGGAATTTATCCAGGGATGTATTTTTAATTAACGAATTGAATTTTATTTCAATCAGGTTCCATATGATTGGATACATGTAGGGATGTGGTCAGGTTTGTTAGGCTAGGTCAAGTATTGTTATGCAATCTGGATTTATAGTGATTAAGTCTTGTCAGTGATAGCCTTTTTTCATACTTAAGGTATTTTAGGGTAGTTGTGCTATGTTAGCTTTGATAAGTTAAAAAACTTGGTTTATGGTAACGGTTATTCGTAGATTTATAATACACAATGAAGGTACAAACAAATATGACTTTAATCGTTTAATCAAAAGATCATGATCGAGGAGGAGGGGTGATAGTAAGGGTTGAAAAGAGTCTGATTTATTGACATACTGACTAATTAATATTTTTAAAAAAATGGAATGTAAATTTAGTAAAAACATAAAATTTTTAAAATACTTTATGTAATGTTCTCATAAAAAAAAAAACATTTTTTTATGTTATGTTGTACAAATAATTAAGTTTAAATAGGACTTTAATCAATCGATCGCGAATTTAATCGCTTAAGCAAATGATCACGCTTGAGGATAAGGGGTGATTGGTAGGGGTGGATAGAGGTTGATCTATTGACTTGCTGTCTTAGGGTCAGTAAAAGTACATATTTTTAATAAAAAAAAAAAAAAAATAGCGAAAACGTAAATGTAAACTAAAAGTTTTTTTTAAAAAATTAGTAAAAAACTTTAAACAAAGTATAAATCCGAACTTTAAGCATATTATTTCATCAAACACAAGAAATATATTAGTTTACTTATGCCTAAAGAATATGAGGTTTGAGACTGATATAGTGATTATATATGTAACTATTAGATAAATTAATTTAATTCTAAAGGTAAAACCCTTTTCTGGGCTCTGTATTCCAGCTCATGTGGGTGTCTTACAATTTCAGTTTATTCAGGAAATCATCCTTCAGCTTCTTAGCAAATAAGGAATGATGTAATATGCATTTAGACAGATCCGAAACATGTTTTTCTTCAGGGGTAGTACTCCCAGGGTGTGTTCTGACACCCGTCAGCCTTATGAAACTAACAAATTCAGGATCTATGAGGTCCTAAACATGTAAAATGTCACCAGTGTTGGTGTATTAGACAAATGTATGTTTACTCTGCACCGTACCGCGACGCCCATGTTACGGTTCCTACACCGGTGCATTGCTCCATCTCTACCTTCTTCTTATTCATTGTTCATCCAATCTCCATCTTTTTCTCTTACGTTCCTTTGTATTTCTTCTTTTTCTTTGATATATGAATTTAATCTGTGGGGGAGGGGTCCCAAATACCTTTCAGAGTTCTAAAACCCTCAGAACCAAGTTCTATATGTTCGTAAACATATGAATAGATATCTTAATCAGTTAATTATGAGATAATAACATGATTTCAGCTCTAGCACCGGCATCAGCTCTGGTGCAGAGCACCGCAATATCTCTTCACCATCTTAGCCTTCTTCTTGTTCATTCTTCACCCTT
>JABUQX010067601.1:12500-32500 GCA_015478945.1 Trachelipus rathkii
ATATATATCAATTTTTTTTCCATCCATTCTATTTTCTGTGCCTGTCAGGTGCTATTCCTCCAGAATCTTCTCCACGCATCTCTGTCTTCAAATGTTTGTTTCTCCTCTGCCTCCTCCATCGTCTTGCTTCTTCACTTTATACCCTCTGCCACTGATTACATTCATCTCTTCTTTGGTCTTTCTACTGGAATCCTCCCTTTTGTTCTCCAATCCAACATCTCCCTCAATCTCTCCTCTTCTTCCATACTTTTCACTTGTCCAAACCATCTTAACTGGTTTCTCTATATGCTTTCCAAAACCAGCTCCACTCCCAGTTCTCTCCTCACCAGCTAACTCCTCATTTTGTCTCTCAATAATACGCCCCTAATGATTCTAAGCACCCTCATCTCCGCAGCTTCTATTCCGTTTTTTTGTACCGTGTTCATTGTCCGACATTCCGATCCATACAACAATATTGGTCTCAGAATTATTTTATAAATTAATATTTTAACTTCTGTTGGTATTCCTCTCTCCTTTAGCAACGAGTATAACATTCCCACATTCTGTGAGAATCTCCCTATTCTATCTTTCAACTCGTCATCTTGTCTTCCCGGATCATCAAATACCACGCCCAAATACTTAAACCTATTTTCTTGCTTAAACCTTGTCTCTTATTTGTTCACTACTATCTCTTCCCTCTCTCTTGCAACCACCATTATTTCCGTTTTCTCACTGCTTATCCTCATGCCCATTGACTTCAGTACTTCATTCCATCTATTCACAGCTTCTTGCAGGTCTTGAACTCCTGATGTTATCACTGCCGCATCATCCGCATAAACCAACGTGTGCTCTCTATTCTCCCTTATGCATATCCTTTTAAGACAGCTGTTCAGGTAGAGAGCAAAAAGCAACATTGACAGCACACTTTCCTGTCTAACCCTCGTTTTCACTTCAAACCACTTCTCTCTTCCCGTTCCTCTAACAATATTTATTGTTTTTTTTCATACATGCTTTTAATGGCTGTTATCAGTCTTTCCGGTATGCCATGCATCGGATATTTTAATACTCTCCACAGTCTCTCCCATTTTATTCCGTCGAATGCCTTTTCTAAGTCTTTGAATGCAGCATATGCCCTCCCATTCCACTCTATGGTTTCCTCTGTTAGTATCTTCATGTTCAATTTTAGGTCAGTCGTGCTTTTACCTGGTATGAAACCGTTCTGCAATTTTCCAATCTTATCCTCGACTTCCATCCTCAATCTTCTACTTCAAGATTCTCTCATATATTTTACTCACCCCCACCAACAACACTATTCTTTTATAATTTCCATATATTCTTCTATCTCCCTTCTTATGTATCGGTCAGATTACTGCTATCTTCCATTCTGTTGGTATTTTTCCATCTTCATATACGTGGTTTAACAGTTTTGTCAACCATTTAGTTATTCCCTCTCCCGTTCTGAATAGTTCATAATTTAATCCATCGTATCCTGCACTTTTCCCATTTTTTAGTATTTTAATTGCTCCTTTCACTTCCTCTATCTCTATCATTCTAATTTCTTCATGTTTCTGTCTTACTCTCAGGGGTATTTCTTTCATTCCCTCCTCCCCTTGTTCTACATTTAATAATTCCTCGTAATACTCCCTCCATCTTTCCGCCACCTCCTCTTCCTCTAGAAGAGGTCCTATCTCCTTATTCAGAACTGAATGCATCTCCGGTTCCTTATTTCCTCTCAGGCTTTTGGCAATTCCATGTAAAAGTTTTCCTGTACCACTCGTATACTCCTTCAGTTCTCTTCCAATTCTACTCCAAGTAATGTCTATACTTCTTTTTACATCCTCTGCATGGTTTCTCGCGTTTACATATTCTATTCTGTTCTCCTCCGTTCTTGTTTTCATCCATTTCCTATATTCTTTGTTTTTGAGCTTCACTGCGTTCTTAACATCCTCATTCCACTATGCCGTCTTCTCCCTCCCCTCCTCCTGCGACTTTCGTCTTTCCTAATATTTAGCTTGTAATCCGATCTACTAATGTTTTAAAAGTTTCCCAACTCTCCTCCGCCGTTTCCTGTTCTTCTGTCCCTTCGAGTTCTTAAGTGAGTTTTTCATTAAATAACTCCACCCCACCTTTCTTCCTCAGCTTCTAAAGACAATATCTCTCTTTTCTTTTCTTCCTTAGCTTTTTCTTTCTTTCCAAATTGGTTTACCCAATACCATTCTATGGTCTGAATCAATTGAAATGGTAGGTATGCTTTTCATATTCTCAAACATCCTCTTTTTAGTTAATATCATATCAATCATTGATTTCTCCGTGTATTTCTGTTCCTCCACACTCCACCTATAAGACGTCCATTTCTTAAGAGTTTTCTTCATATTTGAAGAAAGTATTCATAACAGCCATGTTGCTTCTTATAGCAAAGTCGATCAGGTGCTCTCCATCACGTACCCCCCCCCCCCCCCCCCCCCTGCTCTCCATCAACGTTCCTCTCTCCTATTCCATGAATCCTCAGTACCCTCTCCTCTCCTTCACAACGGGTTCCAACATGATAATTCATATCTCCCATTGTAATTTCCTTTACCCCTCTCATCGCGTCATACGTCTGTTGGAGAAAGTTTCTAATTTCTTTCTTCTCCTCCACCGGTCTTCCCTGGTGGGGCGCATATACTTGGATTAAGCTCAGTGTTTCTCCTTCTGTCTTCAGCGTTATGGCAATTATTCTTTCATTTACTAACAAAGTTTCCATTACATTTCAATAGAATTCCAATCTCATGATGATCGCCACTCCATGCCTTCTCTTTTCCTCACTTTCCCCTTTTAGATCATTACATAGTCGCCATGTAGTCTCTTAGTCACACTTCCTCGATACCTCACCTCACAGACCCCAACACATCCAGATTCTCCTTTTCCATAAGATCCACGGCCTCCTCCTTCTTTCCGGTAAAAGTGCTTGCATTTATAATGTCAATTCTGTATCATGTATATTTTGTCCGTAGTCCTTTATCGCGCTTCGTCTTCAACCTTTGGTAACGCTGTGTCCGAGGAAGAGCATTGGTAACTCCAGCGACTTCCTTTTTTACGTTGCCGGCTTGCTAGGTCTATCACCACAACCTTTCATAGTTTCCTATGGCAGGGGTTCATGGGAAAAATTTAAATGACACACAAGGGTTTTCCCAGACCCTTAAACCATGCGAAGAGTAATCTTCTTGTTATCTGGCTTCACTGAAAATATCAATTCATCTTCAACCAAATTTCAGTTACTGCAGAAGATCTAATGATTTAAAATCCAAATTAGTTTCTAATATAAAGAACAAACAAGAAAATTTTGTTACTACTCAAATAATTTTGCTAAAAATATTATTTCTATTATTTATAACCGTTGAAAAGAAGCAAAATAAAAAATTTTGTTGCTCCTTCTCATCAAGGTTAAAATATTAATTTCGCGCTGACAAATAATTTTAATTAATCTATCTATATCATATTAATTTTAAACATGCAAAAAAACGTCAAATTCGTATCGATTTGTTTGAATGATGTGGAGCCAACATATTTTTTGAAACTATCCATCTTTCGCCTTACAGTCGCGGCCATTTTGATTTCCTATATTCTTAATGAAAAGTTGTTATTAATAAATTATTTTTTACTTTTGCTTTTTTTATCTATATCCTATTAAGAATAAACAGCACGAAAAACGTAACGGTTTTCACTACAATTTTGTCATCATGAGTTTTTTCGGCTTGGTTTCCTCGGGCGAGCGAAGCGAGCCCTCTGCGCGTGCGTAGCACGTGCTCAGGGACAAGTCTTGCTCCGTTAGGAGCAAGCCAAAGGCTTGATTAATTTTAATTTTAAATTCTTATTTTAATAAAAATATTTCCATCACTTTCATAAACTTTTCTAACTTTATATATATATATATATATATATATATATATATATATATATATATATATATATAAAAAAAAAATATATTTTTCAGCAATTCTAGAAATGGTATTTATATATATATATATATATATATTCAAATATATCAAGATATATATATATATAAAGTATATATAGTTATAGATAACTTCTGGATGTAATCTTATATATATATATATATTATATATAAATTTATATATATATATATATATATATATATATATATAAGAGCAAATATATAATAAAAAGAGAGTAATCTGGAGTTACTAGAGTATGGGTAAACCCAACAATATCCAATCTTTCTGGAAGTATCTTCAAGGAATTTCTCTTTCTATAATATTTCACTGAAAAGTAATTAATCTCGTCTGCAGAAACGGTTCTATATCAAAATGGCAGCTGAAATGCTCCCATTTTAGTTCATTAATGTAATTAAATATGGATCTATGATCCCTGCTACTTCCTCTCTTCCACCCTTCCTCCTCCTCCTCCTACTGCCACTACTACTACTACTACTACTACTACTACTACTACTACTACTACTACTACTACTACTACTACTACTACTACTACTACTACTACTACTACTACTACTACTTCTTCTCCTTATTTTGCTCCCAACTTTTAAGTAAACCTTTTTCATAGACGAATTTTATTTAAAATAATTTTTGGGAAAGTTTTGAGATTCAAAATTGAGTACATTAACTTCATTAAGTAATGCATTTCTGTATTTAAAAAAAAAAACTAACGATTTCTAAGAAATAATAATAATAATAATAATAATAATAATAATAATAATAATAATAATAATAATAATAATAATAATAATAATAATAATAATAATAATAATAATAATAATAATAATAATATAATAATAAAATAATAATAATAATACTTAAGAAACAAAAAAGAAAAAAATAGATCTTTTAATTATTTAATTCTAAATTAAAAAAAAACATCATAACGTATAGAAAGAAATACGAATCCGATATAATTTGAAAGATGAATATAATTGACATATTTACATATATGAACGCTCCTAGCTCAGTGGTAGAGCACTTGCCTAGCAAGCCAGGGGGCCCAGGTTCGAGATTGGTTTGGAGCTAGAGAATGTGAGTTATTCTCTATTATCTCTAGCTTCGTCAAACTCAGACGTTAAGGAGTACATTAGCAGCGTGCATGCTGCTATGGCAAACTCCCGGCTCACGCGATAGGCCTGGCCAGCCAGCGGATTTGCCGTTAGGCCCAAGTTACCCAAGGACCTTTCTCGTTGGGTCCACCTGACAGGGCGTTAACTCGTCTTATCTGGTGGAAGTTGAGTTGAGTTGAGTTTACATATATTAATTTATATATCTTGTGTTTCTGCTACTGCTCTCCTAATAGAACAGATTTTCCGGCTCTTTTTAAATATCTTACCACTTCTCACGAGACTGTTGCTTCTTCTCATCCAACTGCCGAAGTCCTCTACTTAGGGGACTTCAACGTACACCACACTGAGTTGCTGGGTTCCTCTCATATTGATTCAGGTGGAAAGGAGGCCAAAACATTCGGTATCCTTAGTGATCTGGAACAGTTGATTAAAGAACCTACACACATCTCAGATCGTCCTAACCACTTCTTGAACACTCGTGATTTATGCTTCACCACTTCTCCTTCTCGTTACAAATACACCATTTTCCATCCTATCGGTAATTCTGACCATAATCTTGTAGCTCTAAATTATAACACTTCATTTCCAGCAGCTCCGCCCTGCCCTAAGCGAACTTTCTGGCACTTTAATCGGGCTAATTGGGATTCATTGCGTCGCTTTTTTGCAAACAATCGTTGGAATGAATCATGTTTTGTTCCGGAGAACGCCTCTGCTTCTGCTGAAAAGATAGGGATGGGTCTTTAAATCTTTGAACTCTTTAATATATTCCACTATATCATGTGTTATGGTTGATCCATGGTTCGATAGCGTTTACCGAACCTTTCGAAGTTACTTGCTCTCTATTCATAACAAATAGATAATGCGTAACAATTTCTGCTTCTGAAGGAATCATCGAAGACGGAAATTCAATTCGATGTTCAAATATTGAATTGAAAGTTTTACTTCTAAAGCACATTATTAATATTAAAAATTTCAAGTATACTATTTCCATAAATAATAGTATCTGGATATATATATATATATATATATATATATATATATATATATATATATATATATATATATATATATATATATATATATAAACTTTAGACTAAACACTAAACTCTAAATAGCATAACCATTATCAAAAGCAATCAAATGCACGATAAAAATATTGTTGAATATGATATTTACAGAAACTTGCTTTCAGCATGCCCATGTATGTATGTATGTATGTATGTATGTATGAGTGTATGTATGTATGTATGTATGTATGTATGTATGTATGTATGTATGTATGTATGTATGTATGTATGTATGTATGTATGTATGTATGTATGTATGTATGTATGTATGTGAGATAGTGTGTGAATATGATGTATGTCATACATTGCTAAACAGGAGATCGGAAGTAAATTACATATGCGACACTTTGAGATTCACTTTAAAATCGAGAATAAGGTAAAAGTGTTGTAATGTGTGCGAGGGGTAGGGGGTCGCACAACTTTGAAATTTTGCACACAGTATCGGACCTTGATACTGACATCCGTGCATAGCGTAGATTTGACAATTTAAAAAAAAAAAAAACTTATGTTTTGACCCACCCTAATATATATATATATATATATATATATATATATATATATATATATATATATATATATATATATATATATATATATATATATATATATATATATATATATATATATATATATATATATATATATATATATATATATATATATATATATATATATGGTAGGGCTTGCTAAATTGGTTGCTTCTTTTGTGAGCAAGCACCCTATATAAGATGATGGTAATTTAAAGATCCATATTTGAGATGATGCTTTTATTCAACATAAGTAAAGATATTCAATGAAAGTAAAGAAGTAACAAAAGTCCCTTCTGTGAGATGTGAGATACTCTTTCTTCGTAGGCGAATTAGTAGTCACGGACTTTCCAGCGCGTTTACCACCCTTGCCTGACTCTTCTTTTTAGCGAAAATTTGTGATCGAAATTCGGAGTCGCAGCCCTTCCTTGAAATTTACCTCTCTTGCCGAAAGCTGCGTTTTTAAGTTTGGAGGAGTTCTGGAGAGAGTATCTTGAGTGAGATCTATTTCTTCTGACTCTTTTTATTGATGAATTTTTAATCTGACTGATGAGTATCTCAACAGGACGGGTTTATATATTATTTCATTTTGACTTATGCTAAAATTTTGCTCGCGCAAATCTTAGCATAAGTACGAACATAAATTAAAATTTTTACAAAGTTATAATGGAGTGCTACAATACTTCCCGCGCTAAACACGGAGTGAGAAAGTATGTTATAATAATTATACAAGATATAAAAATTAACCTTCATTCAAATGTATACATATTTGTGGGCATTTGACAATGCGCACAAACATATAAAACATTTCAATGAGGTAAAAATAATAACTAAAATACATAAAGTTAAAGTACTTTCAAATGCAAGCATATCTAATTATGTCCAAAGACATAAGTAGACATACAAACATTTGAAGGCAAAAATAGTATACATGAAATTTGAAGAATATTCAAATACGAGCATAACTGGTTACATCCGAAGATCTAAACATATATACAAATATTTGAATACATAAAAATACAATAATGTTATATATACAGAAAATAAAAGGTGCATTTAAACACAAGCATATTTGGTTATATCCTTTAGATATAAACAAACATACAAACATTTAAATGCATAAAAATACAAAAATGTTCATACATAATTATTGATATGAAACAATTGAATTATTCACAAGTTAAATAGGCCACATCGATCGAACCGTTGAATCCAAGGAAAGGTCCAGTATAAGGCGTTTCTAATGTATCCATGATTTGATCAATGCGCACGTAAATAGTTTTCAAAGCTGTAGTTACGAAAGAAACATTGCTTGACATATGTAGAGACGAAGTTGCTTGAAATTTAGGTCCTTTATTTGAAAAATTTCTTCATACATAAAAGGGAGCGGTCACAGAACCATTTAGAATTCGAAAAGGAATCAGAGTTCGTAGTGGAATCCAAAAAAATGAATATATAAATAATACAAAATTTATTAATATATATATATATATATATATATATATATATATATATATATATATATATATATATATATATATATATATATATATATATATATATATATATATATTATATATATATATATATATATATATATATATATATATATATATATATATATATATATATATATATATATATAAATTATATATATATATATATATATATATATATATATACAGAAAATAAAAAGTGCATTTAAACACAAGCATATTTGGTTATATCCGTTAGATATAAACAAACATACAAACATTTAAATGCATAAAAATACAAAAATGTTCATACATAATTATTGATATGAAACAATTGAATTATTCACAAGTTAAATAGGCCACATTGATCGAACCGTTGAATCCAAGGAAAGGTCCAGTATAAGGCGTTTCTAATGTATCGATGATTTGATCAATGCGCACGTAAATAGTTTTCAAAGCTGTAGTTACGAGAGAAACATTGCTTGACATATGTAGAGACGAAGTTGCTTGAAATTTAGGTCCTTTATTTGAAAAATTTCTTCATACATAAAAGGGAGCGGTCACAGAACCATTTAGAATTCGAAAAGGAATCAGAGTTCGTAGTGGAATCCAAAATATGAATTTCTGCCCATAATTAAAACTTAAAATGATGAAAGAAATCCATACCGAAGGAAGTTACAAGTAGTAGGGGTATTCCGGACACCGTGGGCAAAATTTGCCCACGGTGATTTTACCATGCCTTGACCTTTTCTGACCGCCACGTTGTTTCCTGAGTGTAATTTTACCTGGCCTTGACCTTTTTTGGGCTTGACCTTGACCGACCTTGACCTTTTTTGGCAACCCTAATTTTTTGGCAACCCTAATTTTTTGGCAACCCTAATTTTTTGGCAACCCTAATTTTTGGCAACCCTTCGAAGAAGGGTTGCGCCAAACGGTTGCGTTAGCAACCGTTGTACGTACCCCACCCTAATTTTTTCGGCCATGGGTCAATTTTTGCCCACGGTAATTTTTGATCTGTCTTTAGGGGCTTAGCCCTTTTTTAATGTCTTAACCTTGATCCTCGGCACCCGCAGGTGCGACCCGCCAGCCTGCCAACCCACCCGCCGCGTTTTTCCGCCCGTCGCGTTGCATCAAGACACACACACACACGCCACGACACACATCCCGCCGACGCCACGGCCTGGCCCAGCACCCACACGTGTTCGCTACTCATGAATTTTCACCATCCCTTTTTATCTGTCCTTAAACTTCCTTACCACCTCAAGCCTTAACGTCTTTATATGTTCGAGTTCCCCATCGGTCATAAATCAAAATAGAACTCGACCTCTCACCACCGAGGCAAACCCCTGACCTTTTAACCACCCGTCCAGCGGTACGAATTGAGAGAATACATAATTTAATTTTCAAGTTTATAAAAGCAAGTCCGCGGCTTCCCAATAATTATTATAATAATAATTATAATAATAATAATAATAATAATAATAATAATAATAATAATAATAATAATAATAATAATAATAATAATAATAATAATAATAATAATAATAATCTCGAGAAGCACCATGTGGATTTTTACTCTCCCAGTCAACCCACTAACCAAACATGCTCATGCAAATCATACAATTTGACTTAGTCTCTTTTATATATATATATATATATATATATATATATATATATATATATATATATATATATATATATATATATATATATATATATATATATATATATATATATATATATATATATATATATATATATATATGAGAGAGAGAGAGAGAGAGAGAGAGAGAGAGAGAGAGAGAGAGAGAGTACCACGTGGCCGATCCAACTAGAATCACGTGGTCAGTATATATATATATATATATATATATATATATATATATATATAGCATATATAGGTCAGTATATATATATATATATATATATATATATATATATATATATATATATATATATATATATATGAGAGAGAGAGAGAGAGAGAGAGAGAGAGAGAGAGAGAGAGAGAGAGAGAGAGAGAGAGAGAGAGAGAGAGAGAGAGAGAGAGAGAGAGAGAGTTTGCGGTACATTTCGATGCATTTACAATTTTAGACGTGTTTGAGACACTGAAATTTTTTTATTTGAATCATTTTTTAATTGAATTTTAATTATTTTTTTTATTTGAATTATTTAATTATTTACGTATTTTAATTATTTACCTATTGTAATTATTTTCTGTTATAAGGTCTCTCGTATTGAGAATCGCCACGTGAAACGAAATCTTTGAATTCGAACCGTAAAAAGCACGTGGAAGACCGTGCTATTATTGTTTATTCTCTTTGACTTCGAAAATTTTATTCATTTTATTTGAATTATTTTATTCATTTTTATTTGAATTATTTTAATTATTTTTATTATTTTTAATTATTTTAATTATTTGCGTAACGTAATTATTTTTATTTTTATTTTTGGTTTTAGTTTTCGTCTTCAGCGAACAAACACGGCATATACAAAGCGAGCGAGCGAGAGAGAGAGAGAGAGAGAGAGAGAGAGAGAGAGAGAGAGAGAGAGAGAGAGAGAGAGAGAGAGAGAGAGAGAGAGAGAGAGAGAGACAGTATATATATATATATATATATATATATATATATATATATTTATTTTATTATTATTATTTTTATTCTTATTTTTATTATATATATATATATATGTATATATATATATATATATATATATATATTTAAATATATATATATATATATATATATATATATATATATATATATATATATATATATATATATATATATATATATATTTATATATATATATATATATATATATATATATATATATATATATATATATATATATTAACCTTGTTTGACCATGATATTTCGGCCTTGACCTTGCCGGATACCCTATACCCAGCCTACACCTAGCCTAAACCTGCACCTAACCTGACCTAACCTAACCTAACCTAACCTAACCTAACCTAACCTAACCTAACCTAACCTAACCTAACCTAGCCTAACCTAACCTAACCTAACCTAACCTAACCTAGCGTACACCTACACCTAGCCTACACCTATCCTACACCTGCACCTAGCCTCCACCCCACCTTGAGCTCAGCCAGGTAACTGATGCCTAGCCTTTGGTAGGTAACACACACACACACACACACACATACACACACCCACTTACACTTATACACACATTCACTATGACACTTACACTCACCATAGACACTTACACTTACATTTACACTTATACACACGTATAAACACACGACCAACCCTTTGGTCTTCCATGGGTCAATTTTAGCCCATCCTAATTTTAGGCACTTAAACATTTTTATTAAAAACATTTTCGCGAACCTAAAACTGTAACTCATTACAGACATCTTTTATATTTTACTTAGTACTTTTTAATTTATAAATTTTTAAAAATTGCATGTAAGAATTTTACTACAATTGTACGAAATTTTATTAAAAACATATACTTTACAGACCTTAAAGCAGTAAATCAATAGAGGTGTTACCTAACACCTAAGGGATTAGTATGCTTTTGTTTTACTGTTTTACTGCTTTAACTCATGTTTTACTGCTTTAACTCATGTTTTACTGCTTTAACTTATATGTTTTACTGCTTTAACTCACATATTTATTAACATTACATACCTTAAAGCAGTAAATCAGTAAATCAATAGAGGTGTTACCTAACACCTAAGGGATTAGTATGCGTTTGTTTTACTGCTTTACTGCTTTAACTTTCTGCTTTACTGCTTTAACTTTCTGCTTTACTGCTTTAACTTTCTGCTTTACCGCTTTAACTCATATACATTACATACCTTAAAGCAGTAAATCAGTAAATCAATAGAGGTGTTACCTAACACCTAGGGGGATTAGTATGCTTTTGTTTTACTGTTTTACTGCTTTAACTCATGTTTTACTGCTTTAACTCATGTTTTACTGCTTTAACTTATATGTTTTACTGTTTTAACTCATATATTTATTAACATTATGTTTTTTATTTTGTTTTAATACTTTTTATTTATTTTATTATTTTTATTTATTTTTATTATTATTTTTATTATTTTTATTATTTTATTATTTTATTTTTATTATTATACTTAGTGTTATTTACTTCATGCCTATTGTTATTATTATTTAGAACACACATTCACTATGACACTTATACACACATTCACTATGACACTTATACACACACATTCACTATGTCACTTACATTTACCCATAGACACTTACATTTACACTTATACACATGCGGTCACACACACACATACACAGAATTACTTATACACTACACACGATTTACTTACACACGCAGATTTACTTACACTCACACAGATTTACTTACACTCACACACAGATTTACTTTTTACACTTACACACACACATTCACTATGACACTTATACACACATTCACTATGACACTTATACACACACAATTCACTATGTCACTTACATTTACCCAGGACACTTTACATTTGCATCTTATACGGTCACACAATATTGCCATTTGAATTACTTCACTACACAGATTTACTTACACACGCAGATTTACTTACACTCACACAGATTTACTTACACTCACACACAGATTTACTTTACACACACACACACACACACACAGATTTACTTACACTCACACACAGATTTACTTACACACGCAGATTTACTTACACACATAACGTATAATTTATTAAAACATTTTGTTTTAATTAAGCACGTACATTTATATTACTCATTCAAATATAGCTAAAATTATTTCAAAGTTTCTTAAAACTTCTATAATAAATCAATCATTATCCTTGAACAAAGAATTTATTATTAACTGTTAATACTTTTTGTTTATAAATTTTATAACTATCAAGTTTTAAAATAACTTTTACTAAAATTTTATGAAATTTTATTAAAAACATATATTTTACGTACCTTAAAGCAATAAATCAGTAAATCAGTAAGGCCAGCCCCTAGCACCCCTCTACACCAAGCTATGCCACGTTTTGTTCTATTGACTTACTGCTTTACATCATCTTTAGCCATGTAATAAGTATAAAAATAACAAAATAAGTTCTTCTCTGCTAACATAACATGTATTTTATTAAAATCTTTCTAAGTTCTTATTTAAAAATAACAATTATTCACTTACATTTATATTATTCGTTCGATGTTAACTAAAAATATTTCAAAGTTTTTTAAATAATTCGGATTTTCTTTATTATTATTATTATTATTATCTATGTACATTGACAATCCATCACGAGAAAACACAACAACCCGCACTCCTTACAGATACGAAACTGACCTCTCTCTGTAAAATGTGTTGAAATAACTACTTTAGGCCTAATTCCAGGTCAAAATATATTTCAAACTGACCTTTTTCTGTAAAATGTGGTGCAATAACTACGTTAGGCCTAAATTTAGGCCTAAATTTGGGATAAGCCTTTTTGTAGACGGGCTAATTTAATCCTAATACCAGGTCAAAAGGTAATTCCAGTATAGACAAGAATCATTGTTATTATTATTTTTATAAATATATTTCAAACTGAAACATGCTGGAACGGTAAGATCCTTTAAGCAGGTAAGAAGGAAATGTTTTCCTTACTTGTGATTGGTCGGAGTAGTTTTCCCCTAGTTCATAAGCTAACCACCAGGGCTCAGCATGAGACCCACCCGCAAAGGCAGCCAACCCCGCACCCGCTGGTGCGTCCCGCCGCGTCCCCGCCCGCCGCGTGCGCCCGCAGGCGCAATATTTCCGCGTTCCCGCCCGCCGCGTGCGCCCGCAGGCGCAATATTTCCGCGTTCCCGCCCGCCGCGTGCGCCCGCAGGCGCAATATTCCCGCGCGAATGAAAAATATATATACTACGAGTCATTCATTTTTATTTCATACTTAAACATTTCAAAGAATTTCTTTTCAAATATACTATGAGTCATTCATTTTTATTTCATACTTAAACATTTTACTACTTTAACTCACATATTTATTAACATTATGTTTTTTTATTTTGTTTTAATACTTTTTATTTATTTTATTATTATTTTTATTTATCTTTATTATTTTTATTATTTTATTTTTATTATTATACTTAGTGTTATTTACTTCATGCCTATTGTTATTATTATTATTTAGAACACACATACACACACACACAAATAGCTGAGCTGAAATATTGAATATTATTATTTGACACGCAGCTGGGCACACACACACACACGAATGTCATTTCCATATATTGTTAAAATAAAATATTTATTTGTTTTATAATATATGTATATTTTACTAAAATAAAATATTTATTTGTATTACTCTTTCATTACCATTTTTATTTGGGTTGCCATTTATTAATTTAAAACGTAACATGACTGTAAAGTCATAGTGTAATGTATAAAGGTAATAAAGATAAAAAACTGTAGCTGTCCTCATTGCTGTTATGATTTAATATTTTACAACTTGCAATAATACCTGAAGTACATGCGCTTAATACACTGCGCTATGACTTTACAGTCATGTTACGTTTAAAATAGATGTATTCAAAATAATAATAACAATAGCCATGAAGTAAATAACACTAAGTATAATAATAAAATAAAAATAAAATGTTTTAATAAATTATACGTTATATGTGTAAGTGAGTGTGCGTGTGTGTGTGTGTGTGTGTGTGTGTGTGTGTGTACGTGCGTGTGTGTGTGTGTGTGTGTGTGTGTGTGTGTGTGTGTGTGTGTGTGTATGTGTGTTCTAAATAATAATAATAACAATAGGCATGAAGTAAATAACACTAAGTATAATAATAAAAATAATAAAAATAATAATAAAGATAAATAAAAATAATAATAAAATAAATAAAAAGTATTAAAAAACAAAATAAAAACATAATGTTAATAAATATGTGAGTTAAAGTAGTAAAATGTTTAAGTATGAAATAAAAATGAATGACTCATAGTATATTTGAAAAGAAATTCTTTGAAATGTTTAAGTATGAAATAAAAATGAATGACTCGTAGTATATATATTTCATTCGCGAGGGAATATTGCGCCTGCGGGCGCCCGCAGCCGGCGGTTACGCGGAAATATTGCGCCTGCGGGCGCACGCGGCGGAGGTTACGCGGGAATATTGCGCCTGCGGGCGCACGCGGCGGGCGGGAACGCGGAAATATTGCGCCTGCGGGCGCACGCGGCGGGCGGGGACGCGGCGGGACGCACCAGCGGGTGCGGGGTTGGCTGCCTTTGCGGGTGGGTCTCATGCTGAGCCCTGGTGGTTAGCTTATGAACTAGGGGAAAACTACTCCGACCAATCACAAGTAAGGAAAACATTTCCTTCTTACCTGCTTAAAGGATCTTACCGTTCCAGCATGTTTCAGTTTGAAATATATTTATAAAAATAATAATAACAATGATTCTTGTCTATACTGGAATTACCTTTTGACCTGGTATTAGGATTAAATTAGCCCGTCTACAAAAAGGCTTATCCTAAATTTAGGCCTAAATTTAGGCCTAACGTAGTTATTGCACCACATTTTACAGAAAAAGGTCAGTTTGAAATATATTTTGACCTGAAATTAGGCCTAAATCGCCCCGGGATACAAAAAGGATTATCCTACAACACATTTTACAGAGAGAGGTCAGTTTCGTATCTGTAAGGAGTGCGGGTTGTTGTGTTTTCTCGTGATGGATTGTCAATGTACATAGATAATAATAATAATAAAGAAAACCCGAATTATTTAAAAAACTTTGAAAATTTTTTAGTTAACATCGAGTGAATAATATAAATGTAAGTGAATAATTGTTATTTTTAAATAAGAACTTAGAAAGATTTTAATAAAATACATGTTATGTTAGCAGAGAAGAACTTATTTTGTTCTTTTTATACTTATTACATGGCTAAAGATGATGTAAAGCAGTAAGTCAATAGAACAAAACGTGGCATAGCTTGGTGTAGAGGGGTGCTAGGGGTTGACCTTACTGATTTACTGATTTATTGCTTTAAGGTACGTAAAATATATGTTTTTAATAAAATTTCATAAAATTTTAGTAAAAGTTATTTTAAAACTTGATAGTTATAAAATTTATAAACAAAAAGTATTAACAGTTAATAATAAATTCTTTGTTCAAGGATAATGATTGATTTATTATAGAAGTTTTAAGAAACTTTGAAATAATTTTAGCTATATTTGAATGAGTAATATAAATGTACGTGCTTAATTAAAACAAAATGTTTTAATAAATTATACGTTATGTGTGTAAGTAAATCTGCGTGTGTAAGTAAATCTGTGTGTGAGTGTAAGTAAATCTGTGTGTGTGTGTGTGTGTGTGTGTAAGTGTAAAAAGTAAATCTGTGTGTGAGTGTAAGTAAATCTGTGTGAGTGTAAGTAAATCTGCGTGTGTAAGTAAATCTGTGTGTGAGTGTAAGTAATTCTGTGTATGTGTGTGTGTGACCGCATGTGTATAAGTGTAAATGTAAGTGTCTATGGGTAAATGTAAGTGACATAGTGAATGTGTGTGTATAAGTGTCATAGTGAATGTGTGTATAAGTGTCATAGTGAATGTGTGTATAAGTGTCATAGTGAATGTGTGTATAAGTGTCGTGAGTGTGTGTGTGTGTAAGTAAATCTATGTGTGTGGCAATCTGTGTGTGAGTGTAAGTAATTCTGTGTATGAGTGTATGTGTGTGTGTATAAGTGTAAATGTAAGTGTCTATGGGTAAATGTAAGTGACATAGTGAATGTGTGTGTATAAGTGTCATAGTGAATGTGTGTATAAGTGTCATAGTGAATGTGTGTTCTAAATAATAATAACAATAGGCATGAAGTAAATAACACTAAGTATAATAATAAAAATAAAATAATAAAATAATAAAAATAATAAAAATAATAATAAAATAAATAAAAATAATAAAATAAATAAAAAGTATTAAAACAAAATAAAAAACATAATGTTAATAAATATATGAGTTAAAACAGTAAAACATATAAGTTAAAGCAGTAAAACATGAGTTAAAGCAGTAAAACATGAGTTAAAGCAGTAAAACAGTAAAACAAAAGCATACTAATCCCCTAGGTGTTAGGTAACACCTCTATTGATTTACTGATTTACTGCTTTAAGGTATGTAATGTATATGAGTTAAAGCGGTAAAGCAGAAAGTTAAAGCAGTAAAGCAGAAAGTTAAAGCAGTAAAGCAGAAAGTTAAAGCAGTAAAGCAGAAAGTTAAAGCAGTAAAGCAGTAAAGCAGTAAAACAAAAGCATACTAATCCCTTAGGTGTTAGGTAACACCTCTATTGATTTACTGATTTACTGCTTTAAGGTATGTAATGTTAATAAATATGTGAGTTAAAGCAGTAAAACATATAAGTTAAAGCAGTAAAACATGAGTTAAAGCAGTAAAACATGAGTTAAAGCAGTAAAACAGTAAAACAAAAGCATACTAATCCCCCCTAGGTGTTAGGTAACACCTCTATTGATTTACTGATTTACTGCTTTAAGGTCTGTAAAGTATATGTTTTTAATAAAATTTCGTACAATTGTAGTAAAATTCTTACATGCAATTTTTAAAAATTTATAAATTAAAAAGTACTAAGTAAAATATAAAAGATGTCTGTAATGAGTTACAGTTTTAGGTTCGCGAAAATGTTTTTAATAAAAATGTTTAAGTGCCTAAAATTAGGATGGGCTAAAATTGACCCATGGAAGACCAAAGGGTTGGTCGTGTGTTTATACGTGTGTATAAGTGTAAATGTAAGTGTAAGTGTCTATGGTGAGTGTAAGTGTCATAGTGAATGTGTGTATAAGTGTAAGTGGGTGTGTGTATGTGTGTGTGTGTGTGTGTACCTACCAAAGGCTAGGCATCAGTTACCTGGCTGAGCTCAAGGTGGGGTGGAGGCTAGGTGCAGGTGTAGGATAGGTGTAGGCTAGGTGTAGGTGTACGCTAGGTTAGGTTAGGTTAGGTTAGGTTAGGTTAGGTTAGGTTAGGTTAGGTTAGGTTAGGTTAGGTTAGGTTAGGTTAGGTTAGGTTAGGTTAGGTTAGGTTAGGTTAGGTTAGGTTAGGTTAGGTTAGGTTAGGTTAGGTCAGGTTAGGTGCAGGTTTAGGCTAGGTGTAGGCTGGGTATAGGGTATCCGGCAAGGTCAAGGCCGAAATATCATGGTCAAACAAGGTTAATATATATATATATATATATATATATATATATATATATATATATATATATATATATATATATATATATATATATATATATATATATATATATATATATATATATATATATATATATATATATATATATATATATATATATATATATATATATATATATATATATACATCTCTCTCTCTCTCTCTCTCTCTCTCTCTCTCTCTCTCTCTCTCTCTCTCTCTCTCTCTCTCTCTCGCTCGCTCGCTTTGTAGATGCCACGTGTTAGTTCGCTGAACGAAACCTAATACCAAAAATAAAAATAAAAATAATTACGTTACGCAAATAATTAAAATAATTAAAAATAATAAAAATAATTAAAATAATTCAAATAAAAATGAATAAAATAATTCAAATAAAATGAATAAAATTTTCGAAGTCAAAGAGAATAAACAATAATAGCACGGTCTTCCACGTGCTTTTTACGGTTCGAATTCAAAGATTTCGTTTCACGTGGCGATTCTCAATACGAGAGACCTTATAACAGAAAATAATTACAATAGGTAAATAATAAAAATACGTAAATAATTAAATAATTCAAATAATTAAAATAATTAAAATTCAAATAAAAATGATTCAAATAAAAAATTTTCAGTGTCTCAAACACGTCTAAAAGTGTAACTACTTCGAAATGTGGCCGTAAACGAAACTGTCTCTCCCTCTCTCTCTTCTTCATATATATATATTATATTATATTATTATTATTATATATATATATATATATATATATATATATATATATATATATAGTTATATTATATATTATTATTATTATATATATATATATATTATTATATTATTATTATATATATACATATATACTGACCACGTGATTCTAGCTGGATCAGCCAATGTGGCACTTCCCATATATTATATATATATATATATATATATATATATATATATATATATATATATATATATATATATATATATATATATATATATATATATATATATATATATATATATATATATATATATATATATAATAGCATCTGCCGCTTTGTGGATTTGCATGAGAGCATGTTTGGTTAGTGGGTTGACTGGGAGAGTAAAAATCCACATGGTGCTTCTCGAGATTATTATTATTATTATTATTATTATTATTATTATTATTATTATTATTATTATTATTATTATTATTATTATTATTATTATTATTATTATTATATTAATTATTGGGAAGTCATGGACTTGCTTTTTTATAAACTTGAAAATTAAATTATGTATTCTCTCAATTCGTACCGCTGGACGGGTGGTTAAAAGGTCAGGGGTTTGCCTCGGTGGTGAGAGGTCGAGTTCTATTTTGATTTATGACCGATGGGGAACTCGAACATATAAAGACGTTAAGGCTTGAGGTGGTAAGGAAGTTTAAGGACAGATAAAAAGGGATGGTGAAAATTCATGAGTAGCGAACACGTGGGTGCGGGGTGTGTGTGTGTGTGTGTGTGTGTGTGTGTGTGTGTGTATGTGTGTGCGAAAACGCGACGGGCGGGAAAACGCGGCGGGTGGGTTCGCACCTGTGGGTGCGGCGGATTCGAAACAACAAGGTTAAGACATCAAAAAAGGGCTAAGTCCCTAAAGGAAGGACAGAAAATTACCGTGGGCAAAAAATGACCCATGGTCGAAAAAATTAGGGTGGGGTACGTACAACGGTTGCTAACGCAACCGTTTGGCGCAACCCTTCTTCGAA
>JABUQX010067601.1:47500-50000 GCA_015478945.1 Trachelipus rathkii
ATATATGCTCTATATATATAACCAATATATATGTATATATATATATATATATATATCTATAAATATATATATATATAATAACTTATATTATATATATATATATATATTTATAACATAACTAATAATAATAATATATATATATATATATATATATATAGTAATAAATAACAACATATGTATTAATATGTAATATATATATAACTGTAATATATTGTAATATTTATATATATATATACTCTAAATATATATATATATACCTACAGATTAAATATATATATGTATATATATATACTCATATACATACATAAAATTAATAACAACCAACTAATAACCTATATATATATATATATAATATATATATATATATATATATATATATATATATATACTCTTTCCTATTTCTTTATAATATATATATATATATATATATATATATATATATATATATATATAATTTAAAATTTGAATAAATATTTAAGATAAAAATTTTGATTTAAGATTGAAATAAGTATGTTAACCAAAATTTAGGTTTAAAATCGAATTAATATTTTAAATCAGAAATTTAGTATTATAGTAATAGTTTCCAATAGAATCCTTTATATTTATAATTTTATGCTTTTTGTTCATACCTTTTTCAAAAAAAAATATAAAAAAAAAGAAAAAAAAATTTATAAGACATTTTTTTAGTATTTTTATATTATATTAAAGGTAACTTAATTTTATATTTGCAGTTTGTCTACTAACACTAAATGGATAAAAATGATCCAGAAAAAGCAGCACATTTGATATTTCATGTGTGTTAAAATTTACCTGTAGTGACCATAATATTTAACAATAACTTCTTTATTTATGTAGTGTATGATTCAATTTATGTAGTGTATGAGTCAATCATAATCCATAAATTTGTAACCTAATAAGCATATTCTCTAAAATGTATTATTTACGAAAATACTTATGTATAAAGTAAAGTAAATATTTTCTCGTCATAAACCATAATAATAATATAAAACATTTTTTTTCTTGCTCTAAAACTAATTAACATTTAAGCTTTATAAATTAAAATTACTTCAAGAAATTTATCTTCACAGAAAAGGCAAAGAATGCTAACAACAAAAAGAAGAATTTAAGGTAACTCTAAAGAAAAGACCAAAACTGTTAAAGGGATCAATGAATTACCCTTTTTCGTTCCTTGCCTTAGCTTATGGTTTGATTCTCGTGCCTTTTAAAATATATTAAGCGCGACTCGTGTAACTTACGTAAGAATGAAACTCTTTTAAACTTTTAAATATTATATTTGTGAGTGTGTGTGTAGGTGTGTGTGTGTGTGTGTGTGTGTGTGTGTGTGTGTGTGTGTGTGTGTGTGTGTGTGTGTGTGTGTGTGTGTTCTGATATATAATCTTCATTAAACTATAGAAAGAATATGTAATATCGTTCGTCATACAAGGATTAAAAACCAGATTGTGTCGAATAGAGATAAATGACTTAATTTAGAATTTATATATATATATATATATATATATATATTATATATATATATATATATATATATATTATATATATATATATATATATATATATATATATATATATATATATATATATATATATATATATATATAATTTATATATATATATATATATATATATATTCGTATTTGTACTCGAGAATATTCATATATTTTTATTATTCATATTCGTATTCGAAAATTTTTCCCGAATATAAAACGAATATTTTATATTATCGCAATAATCGCAATTGGAGTTGCAACCTAGGATATTTATTATCATCAGTTAAATCCCTGTTTAGACTCAGTTTGTTTATATTATAGCTTCAGTGTAGTGAAAGTTATCGGTGAAACTCTGTTGCGCACTATTCAAACTAGAATTATTATATAATGACAAATTCATCTAGTTTGGTATGGGATTATTTCAATGTCATATCCGATGAAAACGCTAAGTGTAAACTTGTAGCATAAATTATTCCCGAAAAGACGAGTTACATCAAGTCTCAGAAACCTTCTAAAAATTAAACATATTGAAGAATTCAAGCGAATGTTTGAAAAGAAGGATTGAAAATTGAAAAAGAAGGATTGAAAAATGAAAATCAAAAGCGGAAGGCATCATCAATGTTTCTTGCAAAAGCAAAGCAAGCAATTCTAGAAATGCGTTTCGAGAAAAACAAAATATGGAATGTCAACGAGGCAAAAACTATAAGAGTAGATACCAAAATAATAGCCGAGATGATTGTATTAGAGTTAGACGACCTTCCATTTTCACACGTATAAGATGTTAGATTTTGGTGCAATATAGGGTAGTTTAAATTTATAAAGGTGCTAGTAATGTTTTTAATTTCGGATTCCAATGTACTTTCACTACATATACGGTAAGCTCGGAGACCTAATTCAGCTTTATATACAATGTGAAATTTTATGAATCATTAACTTTTACAGTTCTGTATACATTTAACTCTGGATATATATATATATATATATATATATAT
>JABUQX010067601.1:60000-85000 GCA_015478945.1 Trachelipus rathkii
GTAACCTAGTGACAATTTTAGAATAGCAAGAGTTACTTAAATAATAATTTATATTTACGATATACATAATAAAATACAAATAATTTTAGAGTTTAAGCTATTTTAAAGCGCTAATAGGCTCTATTTCTTTATAGGATATATATTGAACATTTCAAAGTAAAAAATGATCGAAAAATTTCTCAACGAATAGAAAATAGCAAGTGTCACGTGATATGCTATTTACTTGATGTTTTAAATGATGGTGCTAGGGCTCAGTGGAGACCCAGACAGTATTTATTCTTCAGTTTATATCTTCTATTTTTTATTTAATATCTTAAGCTAATTTTTTTTTATATATTATTTGTTAATAAATAAAGCAAATTGGTAAAGGAATATAATCGTGTACTATAAAAGTTCTTTTCCTTTCTCCGTTTTGTTACAAAAGAAAATCTTAGAAGGCAAAGAGAATAAATTCTAAAAACTAAAGTTAATCTTAGAAAACATAGAAAATCTTAAAGCGAATAATTAAAAATTTTGTTAAAAATTAGAACTTCTAAAGTTCAAACTTTTTGAGTTCTAACTTCTTCTGGTCTAACTTTACGCCGATGAATTAACTCTTGATGTGCCCTTCTTTGAATCTCAATAAGAGTTGAATTAAATTAATATTGCAGCTTTATCTAAATTGTATTTTGCAATTACAATATTTATAGATGATGTATTTCAAATGATCCTTGAGTGCAAGCACCCCATCCCCCTTATTCACAACAGTAGAGAATATTTTTAGTCCTTAAGCAAAAAAGATACTGACAACCCGATGTGTCGATGGAAAGTTGAATTTCTTGAATTACCAAATAATCATATAAAATAAATTATAATTTACTGTTTTTTATTAAAATAAAAATTGATGCCATAAAAATATAATAAATATATTAGTTTAAATGTTTTTGGATAAATATTTGTTCTCTAAAATATGTTTAATCAAATATGAAATGGAAAGCTATGTGTTTGATTTTGTAGTAGCGATGTCGCGAATATTTACATTTGCGAATTTTTGAATGCACAAATTCTGACATCAACTTTGCATCCTCATCAGCAGATATCAAAACTTTCGAATGCGTGACAACACTTTATATATATTAAATATATAATATATACTATTTATTGATACTATCTCTACATATATGTGAATTTATATCCATTTTATATATTTATTATATTATACAACCCTATTTTATTATATAAAGTATATTTCTTACGGTATTTTTACGTTTCTTGATATATTACAGTCTTATACAGCAAGATTATGATTTTTTTTAATTTGCACTTGAGTCTTACTTTAGTCTCCACATTTTTTGATTTTGAAAGTTTTTGTCTGTGAGGAAATTTTTAGGCTACTGTAGTTTCTGCATTATATCTTTATAGACTATTGAGTATAGTTATTTGATATAAGAATTATATGATTTGGATGTTAAGAGAATGGAGAGTTGATAATTTTTAAGTTCAGGACGACAAAGGGAGGGTAGTATGCTCAGATTTAGCGACCCCTGTTTTATTCAGAATTTGGTGGTAACTATTTTTGTTTAGCGAAGAACACTTATGGAGCAGTTGTTTCTAAAAGTGTGTCACTCTCTTTTTCATATATTATGTCTCTGTTCTTTTCTGGGTTCTATACTTCTGTCGTGCTTTCTTCTTCTGTGGCTTTATTTTCTCTTCTTCTCTTCTTCTTCTTCTTCTTTCTTCTTCTTCTTGGGTCTTATTCTTTCTGGGTGTCTGTGGTCTTGCTTCGTCTCTTTCCTATCTTTTCTAAAGCCTTTCCTGGCTTTTAGCTTTGAGGCTTTTATCCTTTTTATTGTTTGCTGTATTTATTTACGCTGATTCATATATGGTGTTTATGCTTTATTTTCAAGCATTGGATTTCATACTTTTGGATCGGTCTGTTTTTTCCTGGTGTGCGCCTAGATTTGTTTTCAATCGCTGCTTGGCGTCTATAGTTGTAATTTCTAATTCTTTTCATTCTTATATAATAGTGCAAATATGAGAGTTGGACTCAATTTGTGTTTAGTAGCTTCCTTTCTTCTTCTTTATATTCTTTGTTTTCTTCCTTCTTTTCTTTCAAGTTTAATAATTAAAATATTCTATATAAATTTTAATGCTCTTTTATTTACATAACATATGTTCATACAGTTTTCACACTGCGTGATGGATTTACCTTCACTCGATTAAATTAATCCTGAAGTTTAGATTTACTTCATCTAAATTTCCTATTAAGTATAATTATTAACAATATTTATTTTTGATTTTGTTTTTTTTCTTTGGAATTATTATATATTTATAATTATATGTTAAATCCATAATAAGTATGAGTATTATATAAATTGTCAAAGAGTAGCTTATTATTATTACTTGATATTTGTTATTTGATTTTTATAATTTAAGCAAACTTGGAAGCGTTAGTTTTTCATATTTAACCTGATATTCTAAAATAACTTTTCTAATACATTAGGAACGTGATGAATTTATTAGCTCCTGGGCAGATAAGATTTAATTGATAAGACCAGTAATAATAAAACATAAAAGGTCTATAAGAAGGATCAAATTTTTGAAGATTTAATAATAAATAAAATAAAAATATAATAATATATATATTATTATTACTTTATCTGATAATAAGCTATATCATACTAATGCTTAATATCTTTGATCTTTTTAGATTTTTTTTTATCTTTTCTTATTTTCTTTAATTTTATTATTTTATTTTTTTTCCTTTTTTCTTTTGTTGCGTTTTTTTTTTTTATATCTTTTTCTTTTTCCTTATACTTTAACAGCCTTTGTAGAATTTGGGAACGATTATTAGAGTAATTTTAATTTAAAACTAGAATATCCTATTAGACTTAAAATGCTCAACGTATATATAATTAAACTAAATAATTACTTCTTTAGATCATATAGCTTAGTTATTAATAGTTATTAGAGACCCCTTGGAGCGACTCACCTCTGTTAATATCGGAATGTAATAAAATTCGATCGCAATGGTGTCTTAAAAATGTTACAATTAGATTAATCATGCGGGCACCGCCAATGCACGGAATTATAGGCACCTCTTAAGTGTCCTAGCTTGCACATATATACTAGGGTTGGGATTGCTGTTCTAGAATATGATTATCATAATGCATATGTGAGCTTTTATTCTGTAAGCACAATTTGGTATAGAATATAATATTATTTAAGTAATAAATGGATATTATATAATAGTTCTACGGGTATTAAAAGTATATAATAGCTTTTTATCAGAAAGTAATATTTTTAATATAATGATTTTTTAGAAGCGGGATTAGTATTTGGAGGATAAGAGTCTGAAAAGCAAGTAATAAAAACACTAACATAATTCAAATAATATATAATAATTTAATTTATAAGATAAGAAAAACATTTTTAATCTTGTTAAAAATTTTTTTTTAAATTTTTGTTATAAATATTAATTATTATTTAGTTTGTTATTAGTTTTTGAATTTAAGTTATTTATTTAATATTGTTATAAGTATCTAAGTTTATTAATGTTTAGTGGAGATATAGATAAAGATAAATCTAAATTCTATATTATATATTATATATATATATTTATAAATACTATATAATAATATAATTAATATATAAATTAATAATATATTTACAATATAATAAAATATATTATTTATATCTAGATTTCTATGATTTTTCGAAAAAGTGTTGTCTATCAAAAATAAAATGATTTAAATCATCTGATTTTTATTATTATAGATAAGCTTTATATAAGAATTGAAGATTGTGTATTAATTTTTTATAATTTTTTTTTTTACTTTCTTAGGAGATTTGTGTGTATATAATAAATTATATTTAATCTAATGTTTAATTGTATAGTTGTGTTTATCATATATATTTTATAAATAGGTGCATCATCAATGTAGTTTTAAGTCATTTTAATAAGAATACTATACATAGAGTATCAGTATAACAGTATTAGTTGTATAATTAACAACATATATAAACTATATATTCATTTATATATTATATTTACTATATTATGTCACGTGTTTTTTAGTATATGAGGCATTTACGAATTTTATAAAATAATATCTATAACAATGTACTTGTCTAAAATATATATAAAAAATTTCAATAAATCCTTTTAAATCCCTAACCCTAGAGTATTAAAGCTTAACTCTAGGTTGAGTGTTGAAATATTATTTCATGTTATAGTGTTTCGATAGATAATATATGATGTCTGTGTCTTCCAAGAAGGTATTTGTTCACGTTTGCCAAACACTTCGGCTACATCAGGTAACATAACTGATGATATAATCCTAATCATTAAACTGGAATTTTTAAGAAGATCTTATTTATGAAAATAGTGTAGAAAGTATGGTAAGTTCGCGGACGAAGATAGTCGAGCCTAGGAAAATGGAATTTAAAATCGAGGTTCCGGGAAGTTCTCAGACGGACCTGTTCTAGTGTACTATATCTATATATTTATATATATTAATTAATATAATATTATATATATATATTATTATATAATATATATATATTATTATATTTATATATATATATTATATACATATATATTAATATATATATAATATATTAATATAATTTACATTATATGATATTATATATTATATATATATATTATATATATTTTTATATAATAATATTATATATATTTATTATTATTATTTATATATATATATTATATATTATTAATTTCATCGGCATAGCATATCTCTTTCTAATGATATATCTAATAGGATCCGGACTATATAGGGATAAATAATACCTAGGCCTGACCATATGGATATAGCCGATTAATCAATTGTTATATCGGTGAGCACCGTCAGCGGATATAGAGTTAAATATATATAATTTATATATATAATAATATTATTTAATATTATTTATTTATATATATATTATTATTATTATATATATATATATTATATATATATATATATATTATTAATTTATTAATAAATTATTTTATTAATATAATACTATATTATTTATAATATTAATTATTATATAGCTTATCTTATTTAATTATTATATAGATATATATATATATTATAGTTTATATATTATATTTTAATGATAATAATATTATATATTAGTATTTAATTTATATTATATATATATATATATATATCATTTATAATAATTATATATTATAATATATATTAATTATTAATTGTTAAGGTATAATAATATATAATAAAGTATAAATGATTGATTTTTTGAATAAATTTTTATTATGCAATTTGTTATTATTATCTTCAGGTTTTTATTGTTTAATATTTTAAATATTCAATATTTTTTTATTATTCTTACTAATTATTACTATTTATTAATTATGTATTTATATATTATATGTTATTAATATGTAATTATATTATTATTATTTTATTACTTATTAAGCATATGATTTTTTTTTTTAATAATTTTGTTTTTTTTATTATAGCTGGATAATAGTATTGCAAGGTAATTGGAGTTCGGGATATAATAACGAAACTACTGATCCACCCATTGTATCCCTTTTGGTACATCCAAATTGATTTAACCAAGGATGAAATTTATAATCCAATATTTCCTCAATCTATTAACTATGCTGAGTGTTACTAAAGAAAACATCATCAGAAATGTTACTAATATTAATTTTATAATATCATTTTTATGTTTCATAATCTCAGTGAGAATGCATGTCGGTCGTATTTGCTTCTAAATTCTCATGTTTTCAGGATGCGTGTTGGGCGTCTCTGGTAACTGGCAAATTATGTTTCTTTTTAACATCTTTATTCATTAACAAGAATAAATATAAAACCTGATATATTAATGTGAAAATATTCGGATTAAAATTTTATATTCTCAACACATATATCCTCCTAGCATATTAAGGTTGAGATGTTAATAAAGTGATTAAGCCATTTTGTATTTTAGTGACGATTGAGTGTAAGAATCTTTATTAAACATCGCTTACATTAGTCTCTTTAACTTAGCCTATTGCTGTTGATGAGATACTGTTATATTTATTTGAATTGTAACGGTAAATTGATAAGGGGAGTCAGCAGCATAAGAGTAGATAGAGTAAGATGAGTTCACATAATTACAGAAAAATATTAATTAAAAGGAGATAATAATTGATGGGTAGTAGATAAGAAACTCCTTGTGGATATATTAACTATTATTTATAGTTTAAAAAGATTGAATGATTAACCATACCTACATAATAACATATAGAAAGACCAGAAAGAATCTAGAGTTGAAGAATATTACTAGTATTAATAAAGAGTAGAGAGTTTATGAAATTAAACACCGGGTATATATATACTCCGTACATTTTAGCTCGATAGGACAGTACATGGCTTTCCTATACTGGGTCCTTCAAGCAAAGAGTACTGGTCAGCGTCGAGAATTCCGATCAGGGATAGAGGACAGAAAACCTGAGATGGAAAATGGTGAACACGAGTTAATTGTTATGTTTACTAACTATACATTTGTAATAGGTTGGATTCTATGGCGCATTCGAAGGACAGTACCCCATGGCCTATCACGGCAGCAAATCGATATTGGTATGATGTTATGTGAATTAAAAAAAAAAATTAGCTAGATTTTGGAAGGAATAATCTGTTTTTAATATGAGTGGTGTAAAAGATAAATATAGTCAAACTAATGACAAGAATAGTGTGTAAATTAGAAGACATTGATAAGACGTGTTGAGGGAAGATTCTGTTACAGTGGGAGGGATCAGAATATAGGTAGTGTCATTTACATTTTACTTATGTTCGGTATATATATTATATTGTATTGGTAAATGTTCAAGTCATTGATCTAATTTATTGTCAATTATGAAAGTTGAGATGATGTGGGAGGTCTAATGGTTATGGAAAGAAAGTGCGGAGAGATCGCAGATGAAGATGACGAGAGGTAGAGATACGAAGACAGCGCTGGGTTGGGGATTTGATCAGTGCTACTGATTGTATAGAAGGAAGGTAACAGACGAGGGAGTGATGGCCAAAAGTGAATTATGGCCGTATTTCATCAGAGTTGTTATTTGGCTTCCGCGCTTTCTTGACATTTACACACACTCATACAACGTATCATCCACATCATCCGTTTCGGGGTGTTCACCCACATTATCTAATTTTAAACTAAGAGATTGTTACGTTGGTTCACATATACATAAATTATAGGGCCGACTGTCCTCACTCGGCTACATAGTTTGAGAACTTGACTGGTATCTTATTGTGAAAAAAGTTGTTTGTACCAATAGAGTAATGCGGAAAGTTAACCTCTTAGAAATCACTTACATCAAGCCGATAGGTGATACAGTCTATTTACGATTAACTTAACCAAATATCAACCTATAGTAATATATTGAGAGCGAGCTCACAACTTCGGATTATTTAATCATTGTAAGAAGAAGACAGGTTGATGCTTAATTAACCACCTAGATTCTGGTTATCAGATATTTAGAATCCTATAAACTGAAGAACAGGGTGAGCAGATTAGAGAGAAGTCCATATGTGTGATAAGCGTGATGGCATGGTAAAGATAATATTAATAATCCAATACTTTCAACTCCTATATATATTACCACCGCTCCACATATCATAAATGCAGGTATCGATTTGGGATTACAATAGAGCCTAACAGAGCTTGGAGTAAATGTATGTAGCATGGACGCATTATGAAGCTCTCTAGTAACTGCGAACTAGTAGAATAGGAATTTCGGAGATCATAAAACCTAAATATAATTACTTCTTCTTGTTTTGGGTAGAAGAAATTCATGTTTAGGGAGAAACCAAGTTATAGTCGTTGAATGAAATAAGTTGATAGATTTTGCATGAGGAGAAATCGTAAGATAACTAGTACTTTGGTTTGATATCAGTAGTACAGGATCGTCTCTACATGAGCATCACATAAAGCAGATATTATGGTGGGAATAAAATACGGCTTTGCATAAAGGAATGTTTTTGACCAAGGGAGAATCTTTCTATATCTATCATAGCGCCTTCGAGTAATAGATAATTAATTAAATTAATAAGTTTCGGATACTGAAGATATATGTTCGATCAGATGAAATTTTACTCAGTATAGTGTATGGTTTCTGTCAAGGGTGTAGATGTTCCTCACTAATCAGATTAATGATCAGAGTATGTTAATCTCAGCTGATGTCCTAATAACGGATAAAGATACAGGGCAGAGAATGTCAAGTATAAGGAAGAACTAGGAGCTAATAAGTCTATTCAGAGCTCGCGCTGGAAGCCCTCAGACTCAACTGCATAAGAAATTGATTTGTTGGTAAGATTGTAATCTTTCCTAGCACACTACAAATAGAATAATTCTACTGGATCATGATTGAGTTCCGGTTAGATGAGACTTATGCGTTATACATAGGGATTGATATTGTGAAGGAAAGGATAGGACTTACCATAAGGTCCTAAATCGGAATCGTGGAGAGTGAGAAAGAAGCAATACCGTCTTAAGAGGTTTGATATGAATCTATGCTACAAGAATGCTTGTGCAGAACAATTGGTTAGCATTGTAGCAAGATAGCTTAAAAACAGAAGTGTACAATCTAGAGAATAGTGCATATTTGATTATAGAAAGAATTGAATGCGTGAGACAGAGTGATATAGAGGGAGGCAAAGGATGGAGGATGGCTTAGAGAATATAGCATAAGGAACTGATAGTGATATATATTAACTGATTATGAAGGTGCTAAGGTCAAAGGAAGAGATTTTTTATAGTCATTGGCAAGATAATAAACGTATAGTAAGTGAATGGTACGTAGTATAATAGTAAGGTAAGAGTATATATATATGTAATATCAAAAGATTATAGAAATGGGTGAAATACATTGGTAAACTCCTGAGTGAGAAAAAAAAAATATTAATAAAGACAAAAGGTGTAGAGTGATAGAGTACTTTACTTTGATGAGTTGACTCTTAGTATGTGTGATAAGGTGCGCGGAATGAGGGTATTGGAAAGAGTAAGAGGAGGTTAGGAGAGATAAAACATCGATAGTAATATTAGGCGTAGAGAGGAGGATTAGATGTTGGAAAGAATATTATATTTATTGATAGAGGATAATCGGAGGGTAGAATTGGGAGGCGTTAAGTTATACTGATTTTACAGATATTCCAAAGATATGATATAGGTGTGAATTTAATACTTAAATATTAAAATATTTTGCTTATAGAAGTGAAGGGTATATGGAAGAGTAAGCTTAAAATGCTCTTACTTGATTAGTATACTGATAGTAATATTTATGTCTATGGGCATCGGATAAGATCCCAGGGTGATTATGGCGGCGATATGGCAGCACATCAGTTAGGGACTCATATGCGAATGGCATAGCATCATCCGCATTCCATGGAGGTTTTGGGGAAGTGGGTGCAATTTCACTGCAATTAGTCCCTCTCTTTTTGTACAAATGGAGTATGTCGGATGTTTTTCTAATCTGATTAAAGGTGCTATAAATAAATATTTTGTTTTCTTATATATGGGATATGGGAAATGTGGTAGACCATTTTGAATTTGTGATATTCTAGTTTAATTATAATAGAATTATTTTATATATAATAATAATATTGATCTATATATATAAAAATTTTATTATTTAGAGGTAATCTATATATATATATTATAGGATATATATATAGTATAATATAATATATAACATGTAATGGGTATTATATAATGAGTAGTATAATTTAATTTTTATACTATAAGATATAAATGAAAATTAAGCTAGATAGTGTCGGTGGAGAAAGCAAGATGACGGAGAGGGGATGTGAGAGGGAGCGGACAAGGAGTGTGAGAAGCTAGACGGCGTGGAGTGGTTGTGGGAAAGTGAAGGAAGTAGGATAGAAGATTTTTAGATTGGTACTAAAGTGGGAGTACTACTAGAGAAAATATTGGACACTGCCCATAATTTGGAGGATTAAAATTTTGTAAATGGTTGATGAGAATGGCCCGGAGGAACAAAAACAAAAGGTGGATAGTAGGGAATATTGATGAGTTGTTGAGTGGACTGATTCGGGAAAGAGTGAAGACGAGAGAGAGGAGAGGGGAGGGATATGAGTGATAGGAGAGGAGGAAACGATTGTGGAGGGGGAAGTCTGGTTGGAGGTGAAAAGAACGTAATGGAGGAATTGGGTATGTCGGAATTCTGTGAAAATGAAAGGCCCGGGAAAAATCACTTGGTGAGGATGGGATAGAATATTGAGGTTCTGCACGGAGGAGAAGGCTAAGTAGGGGGGTGGGATAAAGTATGTGTGGATCGACTGGAACTGTTAATGATTACAAGTTGTTGGGGTGTGAGAGTAAGATGAAGTAAATACGGGAAGGTTGGGGTAGGTTAATGATAATTAGGCTCCCTATTTTAATATAGGTAAGGGGGCGCTAAAGAAAAGGGGCAATTTGGTTAAAAAATATAGAAAATTCACCATATTGAAACACGTTGACTGTTATTGTCAGACATAGGATGAAGCAGTGAGAGATTATAGAGTATGTAGGCCAAGGTAATTGGGTGCAAGAAGCAAGTATTGGGGAGAGGTGGTTAGGGAAGTGGATGAACTGTGTTGGTTGGTAAATATCCACAGTGAAAAGAGGGGATATCGATACTGTTTATACAATATAGATTTGGATCATATCGGCCCATATACTATGTAGAACTTTGTTCTGAGCGAGAGAAGCTGTTTGGGAGAGTTTCTGACAGAGGGAATTGAGTTGAGCAGCGGCAAGGACAGTAAGAAGTACTATCGTGATAGCAAAGTAAGGTAAGAAGTTAAACGAGGAATGGTTTTGATGTAAAAACCTGGAGTAAGGCAGGGTAGTGTGCTGTCACTGATACTGTTTATAGCGTATATTGACACAGTCAATAGTTAAAAGAGGTTAGAAGAGATTGACGGAGACATCATGGAAAATGCAGATGATTTGACGTGTTGGAGTCGCGCAGAATGGTGAGAGAGGAAAATGGTGCTGGGTTTCGCAGAAAAGTTGAGAGAACAGGATAGAATGTCAGTCATAGTGGAGAAGAGAAAGTAAGTTGGGTAATAAGCAGGAGGAGGAGGGAGGAGTATAGGTGGATGTGTCGTAGAGTAGAGATTGAAGATAAAGAAGCTCAATGATAATATAGGTATTATAGGAAGAAATGGAAGAAGGTAAGTGTGTGCAAAGGAAATTGCGAGTAGGATTGAGCAGAAAGATAAATATATGACAAAGGTAGGAAGAAGCATAGTACGGGGAGTGTTGACGCGATAGTGTTGGGCGCGAGGACATATGCAGCATAACATTGGTGAGGAGGAGAGTAGAATTGAGACTGTGGAGGTGAATGTGGAGGGAATGGGAATTGAGTGGGTAGAGAGAGAGTCTTGGAAGACGAGACGGAACAAGGGAGCTGGTGTGGTGTGAAGGAAGATTGTGTTTGGACGCGCCAGACGCATGGAATAGGGGGTCATGAATAGGGAGGAATGCAGGGGAGAGACATGTTGGTATAAAAATGAGGTGGAGTGCGATGGAGAAAACGAGGAGGAGTGAAACGGGAATAGGGGTAACCAGGGAAAGGGGATAAACAGTAGAGGAGTTCTTTCGAAAGCACCAGGAGTGGCAATGGATGAGCTGATGGTGGATAGGGGTAGTGATGGATAGAAAGATGAAGCGGAGGTATGGCAGCGATGACAGGCTCGTAGCTGACTGGAGAGAGGTGTAAGATGCTAATATATATATTTATATATATATTATTATAATATATTAATATAATATAAGTTATATTTATATATATATATATATATATCTATATATATATATATATAGGAAGGTATAGGGATAGTATACAATTATAATAGTAGGGTAGCTCCATCATAATATTTATAATAGATTAATATATTATATAATATTAATATAGTAATATGTTAATGTAATTTAAAGTAGGTATATATAGTATATAAATGAAGTAGGTTATAGTGATCCAGCTCCAAACTTGTGATGACTACATATCTAGTTGTTTAATACAAACTTCACCACATATACGACGGAGGACGTCTCGACAGTATGTACCGTGGGCATACTCATTATCTTGTTAAGAACCGACTTGCTATAAGACAATTTTTTACATTCTATCGTATATAGTTTCTAATATTACCTAACCTTCAAACCTTAACAGTATTAACCTATTAATCTCTGCTAATCTAACTGGGCCTTTTCTAAAGAGATCAATGATTGTAGTGTTCTTATATTATAATGTTCTTTATTTTTAATACAAATAACTGGTATGGTAGCTATTATTTTATTACTGCATTATATTTTTTATAAATTCAAGAATGTGTAGCCCAACTTTTTGCTAGTTCAATCAATTTCAAATTATCTCATTATGACTCCAGCTCCAGTATTTTAAAATTATGCAGTCCCTGCTTTTCTGGTTCCGGGTTTGAACTCCTTTAATTTATAGTAAAAAAAAAAATTTTTTTTGATCCAGTTTTGTTTGACTCCACCAAAAATTTTCTTTGACATTCCTATATAAATTAGAACATATTTTCAATCTATATTTCTTGGTAGTCAAAAAGGAACACCAGCTGGCAGAAGCAGGCTTATGGTGAAATTAAATTGAAGACCAATTCATTCAAAGCAAATAGCAAAATCTTTTGGACTGGGATAATCTTGATAGGCCCATCAAGCTGTCTCTATTTTCTTATGTTCTTAGTTATTACATGTCTGAAACCTAAAAATTAATAATCAATTTATGAATAATATAAATGTTAATAGGAGAAACTAAATAGCCTACTTTAATACCAATACCTATGAAATCAGTCAAGCTGAAGAAAGCAGGCTGCATTTAACTATAAAGTTACAATAAAAATATTTAATCATTTTAATATTTAAGGTAACCGAGTAAATCTACTAAGTTAGCATTTTTAGTAAAGGGTTGGAACATGTCTGTTAACTCAAAATATATATAAATATTTATTATGAAGTATGAACACAGATTAGAGCAGTCTTCATTTCATCCATAAACTTTAAAAAAAAATTTGTAGACACCATCAACTTTGAAAGAGCTTTATAATAATGAAACTTAAAAAAATGAAAATGATTAAAGTCTTTAAAAAAAAAAGTTACAGCTTCTCAAAGTTTAAAATTTTCCTATAGGCTTTCTTATAAAAAAAATTAGTGGGCCTCGTGCTCGTTTTAGGGCCATCCTAGTTCAGGTTATGATAAGATTTGTTAAGTCTACATAGATTTTCTGTGTGTATCTAACAAAACTTATCATAACCTGATCTAGAAGGCCTGAAATGAGACCTAACCTTGATGGATCAAAAAGAAAAGGTCTCTGGGAGTTTTAACAACTTTGAGAGGCTGTAACTTTTTTCCTAAAGAGACTGCCAATTTTCATTTTCACTATTCTTCATTATTATTTTTTTAGAGTAAATCCTGTGGTTTTCATAAAAATCGGGGGTGACACCCTTCTGGTCTACTATTACCAAAAAAAAATAATGAAGAATAAAAATAAATAAATGTGGCAGTCTCTTTAGGAAAATAAGTGGTAATAGTTGAGTTCAACACATTCTAAAAAAATTAATATATTTTTAAAATCAATCGGTTTTGATATTCCTAGAAGCAATTCTGCCAAATCTTAAAAAATTATCAAATGTATGATATTTTAATAAGCAACATTATTCGAGGTTTTCATATATCATTTCGTTTAACATTAAAAAAATAAGTGAGATTATGATAAGTTTGGTTAAGTAGACAAAGATTTACTGTGTATAATTAGCAAAACTTATCATAACCTAAACTTAATGGGTCCTAAAACGAATTTAAAAAAAAAAAAATGGTAATATGTACCCAGAGGGTTGTACCACCGAGTTTTTATGAAAATCTGAGGATATAGCTCTAAAAAATAATAATGAATGAATAGGCTGAAACGAAAATTCTTCGCTCTCTTTTGAAAAATAAGTTAAGCCTCGTTCAAAGTGTTTAAAAATCCATAGACTTTTCAACTATTGATTCGATCCAGGTTAGGTTATTTCAGGCCTCTACGTCAGGTTATGATAAGTTTTGTTAGGTATAACACAGAGAAATCTATGTAAGAAAAACAAATCTTATCATAACTGAACTAGGATGGCCCTAATACGAGCACGAGGCCCATTAATTTTTATATTATAAGAAAGTCTGGAAACTTTATCTTTGAGAGGCTTGTAACTTTTTTTCCTAAAGAGACTGCCTATTTTCGTTTTCACTATGTCTTCATTAATATTTTTTAGAGTATATCCTGTGAAATTTCAAAAAGAAAAATTTTTTTTGGCTTTTTTTTTTAATAACAATCCGATGGGATTTTTAGCAACTTTGAGAGGCTTGTACACTTTTTTTCTAAGTGCTAAGATTTTCGTTTTCCCATTCTTTATTATTTGATTTTTTTTAGAGTTATATCCTGCGATTTTCATAAAAATCGGGGGTGACAACCCTCTGGGTAACAATTACCAAAAAAATTTGGGTAGATTGATTAAATATATATATAAGATAGGTTTGGCACCACTGTTTTAGTATTTTTACATGGGGATGAAAGATGTATAAAAAAAAATGATCAGAAATAAAACAAATTTTTGATGTTTTGATAGAAATCGTTGACTCAACTATTACAAAAAGTTACAGCTTCAATTGCTAAACTCTCATAGGGATTTCTTACTATAAAAAAACAAATTAAAATTACGGATATACTTTAAAAAAATAATGAAGTATAAAATAAAACCAAATTAGTTAAGTCGTTAGGAAAAAAGTTACAGCCTCTTAAAGTTAAAAATTTTCCCATAAGCCTTCTTATAAAAAAAAATTAGTGGGCCTCGTGCTCGTTTTAGGTTTCAGGTTATGATAAGATTTGTTGGTAATTGTTACCCAGAGGGTTGTCACCACCCCGATTTATGAAAATCACAGATATACTCTACAAAATAATCAATGCGAATAGTGAAAACGAAATATTGTGTCGTCTCTTAGGAAAAAAAGTTACAGCCCTCTCTAAAGTTGTTAAAAAATCCAATTAGACCGTTTTCATATATTGATCGTCATGGTTAGGTCTCCATTTAGGCCCTCTAAGTCAGGTTTGATAAGTTTTGTTAGGTATACACAGAGAAAATTCTAGTAGAAACAAAACTTATCATAACTGAAACTAGGAGGTATTAAACCAACACAGAGCCCACTACTTTTTTATTATAAGAAAGTCTATGGGAAATTTTTAAAATTTCAGAGGCTGTAACTTTTTTTTCTAAAAGAGATGTTTTCGTTTCCACTATTCTTCATTATTATTTTTTTAGAGTATATCCTGTGATTTTCAAAAAAAAAAATTTTTGCTTTTTTTTTTTTAATAACAAATCCTAGGGTTTTTTTTACAACTTTGAGAGGCTGTAACTTTTTTTTCGCTAGAGGAGAGCGACGATTTTCGTTTCACTATCTTTATTATTATTTTTTAGAGTATATCCTGTGATTTTCATAAAAATCGGAGGTGACAACCCTCTGGGTAACAATTACCGATTTGTTAAGTATACATAGATTTCTGTGTATACCTAACAAAACATACCATAACCTGAACTAGAGGGCCTGAAATGAGACAACCTGGATGGATCAAAAATGAAAAGTCTATGGGAGTTTTTTTTAGAACATTAGAAATAAAAAGACAGTAAGAAACCACATGGGTCTATCGAGACTGTCCCAGTCAAGCAACAGAACCAGATCACCAAAACAACACAACATGTTAATGCAAATCCACAAAGCACCCTAGGGCTTGTCAATAAACTATATACAGAATACACAAAGACTGCGTTTCCAGAAGCCCAACTGCAGCCCGTTTGCAAAATCGACTCAGAAACGCTTCGAATTGAAAAAAATTACATTAACCAATCTGAGAACAAGAAATTTGAGTTCACCGGAAACGGCCGAATGCGCCCGTCGGATCAGCTGACAATTGTAAACAATGCAAGAGTTCCATCCGTTCGGTCTTACTTTTTTTTTAGTTTTTTACTTTAAAAAATGTTTAATATTATTATAAATTGGAATTTATTTCAGGCAGAGATAGAAAGGAGGAGAAGGTATGTAAATTTGTAAAGATATACTTGAACTTATTGGTAATTCCACTATTCTTTAAGATAAAATCAGTTATTGTGTTCTCTCTCTTCTCAACTCTCTCTCTCCTCTCTCTCTCTCTCTCTCTCTCTCTCCGTCTTCTCTCTCCTCTCTCTATTCCTCTTCTCTCTCTCTCCCTCTCGATCACCTCTCTCTCTCCCTCCTCTTATTCATCTCAATAACCTCTCTCTCTCTCTCACCTCTTCTTCTCTTCATTCTTCTCCTCTCTCTCCTCTCTCTCCTCTCTCCTCTCTTCTTCTCATCTTCCCACTCTCCCCGTCTCTCTCTCTTCTCTCTCTCCTCTCTCTTTCGTCTCTTCTCTCTCTCTCTCCTCTCTCTCTCTCTCTCTCTCTCGTCTCTCTCTCTCCGTCTCCTCTCTCTCTTCTTCTACATTTTACCACAATATATATATAATATTATATATATATATATATTATAACTACTAGTCAATACTATTATATGTATATATATATATATATAATATATATATATATATATATATATATATATAATTATACTATATTATAATATATTATATATATTATTATATATATTATATATATATTTTATATATATATATAATATTATATATCTATATATCGCGTTTTCAGAAGCACGACTGCAGCCCGGGCGGCACACAGGCGCACATATCGTTTCCAGAGCCCGTTGCGCACTTCTACGTCATGTAACGTCACAGTCTGGTGCCCGTTGTTAAATCTCGATTTCGGGAATTAGTAAACGGGCGCTGCGGAAGGATACTTTGTTTACAAACAAATTTCTTTACAAAACATGTGTCGGAAATGGCTTGCCAAAAGTTTTTTAATATTTTAGTTAACTTTTATATTAGGGATACTAAATATATCGTATCATTTCATAAATTAGATAATATAAGTATAAGATTGTTTACAATTGTCAGCTGAATCCGACGTGCGCGCTCGGCGTTTCAGGCATCAAATTGTTCCTGTTCTCTTGATATGTTAAGTGTATGTTTTTTTCAGATTCGAAGGTTTCCGAGTCGATTTTGCACACGGGCTGCACTCGGGCTTCTGGAAACGCAGCTAATAAAAAATTTAAGTGAACGATTCAAAAAATTTATTTTTGATCCCATTTCACTGTCTTTTTTGTTTACATATAAGCTGCGTTTCCAGAAGCCCGACTGCAGCCCGGGCGGGCACACAGGCGCACATGCATTGTTTCCAGAGCCCGTTTGCGCACTTCTACGTCACGTAAACGTCACAGTCAGGCGCCCGTTGTTAAATCCTCGATTTCGGGAATTAATATAAGGGCGGGCTGCGTGGAAGGGGAATACTTTGTTTACAAACAAATCTTTTTACAAAACATGTGTCGGAAATGGCTTGCCAAATTTTTTTAAAATTTTAGTTAACTTTTATATTAAGGATACTAATATATCGTATCATTTCATAAAATAGACACATTTAAGTATAAGAGTATTGTTTACAATTGTCAGCTGATCCGACGGGCGCGCTCGGCGCTGTTTGCCAGGTAACTTCAACATTTCCTGTTGTCTGATTGGTTAATGTAATTTTTTTTCAATTCGAAGCGTTTCCGAGTCGATTTTGCATACGGGCTGCACTCGGGCTTCTGGAAACGCAGCTATAAATAAAGCCTCCCAAAGAGCCAGTCATGCTTAGCTCTGCAAAAAAATAGTGCAAGCAAATGACGAGGAACAAAATTTAGGAGTGGCAAGTGCCCCCCTCTTTTATTATTTCTATGGATGACCCAACTTCTCTTGTTCTGTCTAAAATTTAGGCAATAATAAAAAAAAATAATAATAACATTATTAAAGAATCATCAACTATTTTTTGAGATAAAAGGAAATGACAAATTGGCCTAGGACCTACTACCCCATGTGAAGAAGGCCAAACAGTATTAAAGAAGAGGGCCTTATTATTAGTCTTTTAATAATCCGGACAGAAGATAATTATTCAGTTGAATACTTGGAGAAACTCTACCCAACAAAGGTGACAAAAATTAAAGATTTGGGTTTTGATTGCTGTCTAATCCAGTTTTGTTTTCCCTTCATTTGTTAGTAAATGAATTAGAGGGTGAAAGGGGATCTAACTTATTAAATATTAACCATTTGCTTTAATTATTAACTAAATGATTGAATAAACAAAATAATAAAAAGTTTCATTCTTTTTTAATAATAATAATAATAATAATAATAATAATAATAATAATAATAATAATAATAATAATAATAATAATAATATATAATAATAATAATAATTATAATAATAATAATTAATAATAATAGACTAATAAATAATAATTATAATAATAAAATATAATAGATAATAATTATAATAATAATAATAATACTAATAATCATAATAATACATAATAATAATAATAATAAAATATTAATAAGAGTAATCAATAATATAAATATATAATTAATATAATTATAATAGTTCTTTTAAGTGTAAAACGTGTAATCTAAGAATTAATTGGTGTAGTGATTAGACCACTGGATAATATAGGGAAGGTTGCTATTATCTGTTACTAAAATTAAATAATTATTCTGTGATATATATTTTTTTAATTTATTATCTTTATTTTAAATGTCATATGCTACCTCAAATAAATGTACCCCCCCCCGCATTTGTTTTCCTTGTCGTTGTGGGGGGGCTCTCTGGGACACTGTTGGGCAGGGTATGCTGCCCTGCAGTGTCCTAGAGCGAAGAAACAACTAACAACTAGTTGAAAAACCAGACCCTCCATTAGGTGGGCTGTTAGGTGGGTGGAATGCTTGCCAAAACAGTCACTTATCCATCATGCAATAAATTTCATACACCTCGAATATTTCGAGAGTAGAATATTGATATAATGGTCTGGACTCTGGAGAAAAACCAGCAACTCCGGTTCATGATGCACTGGGGTGGTGTGGTGGCATTTCCGTTTTCCGAGACGGAAACTTCTCACCCTTCTTGTTTTCGGATATGCTTCCGCGCATCTGCCTCTCCCCGGAATCCTTCTCTTTCGTCTCTCAGTGCTAGTCCCCCGAGCATGAAAGTTCGATTCCCCGTACGTCAAACTGATTCGCTTACGCTGTTGGGCTGGCTTAAAGCAGGACCTACTACCCCATGGGTAGCGACGGGTCGGTGTCTAGGCGAGGTTAATCTAACAGTCTCGTGTGACCGGGTTAGTCTCACGTCGAACGGAAAACTGAGAATTCGGGTGACGCGTGCATGGATGGCGAAGTTGTCCCTGCCTTGGATGGAATCCATGTGGGCTCCGCGGAAGATATAGGGTGCCATTCTACGCACTTCAGGCACATGTTCAGGGGTGCTGGGGGGTAAACAAAATCCCTCATCCTTAGGTCTGAGGTTTGGACCCGGATGAGGGACAAATACCTCCCTTCGAGGAGTGAAATAAAAAAAAAATGAAATGCTTGTGAATTTGAATAATCACTTGATTACAATATTTTACTATGGCTATAATATAGATAATTTAACATACGTTTAGAAGTATTTGTACAACTGATAGTTTAATAGAGTTACATTAGGAATTTAGGAAAGTGCAAATGCTCCTTTTAATATTATTAGTTGTATGTTTGTATAATTTTCTTATTTATTTGTTTTTTTTTTATATAAATTAATAGAAATTTTTGGAAAGTACAGGTAGACATAAATTTATGTATGAATAAGAAGGGACTATCAAATAAGGCAGTTATAGTCAGCTTTAGTATATGTTATTTTTCTTTTTAATTAATTAATTACAGATTTTATTTATTATTTTTTTTTATTTTATTTCAATTTTCTTTTATTTTCTTGTTTCATATGTTTATTCTGTATACACAAGAAGGTAATATCTATTTTATATTTTTTACTATTATTATATTAAATAGTTTTAATTATTTAATTTTTAATTAAAGATTATTTATTTTATTTCTTAATTTTATTTTATTTTATTTTAGGTTTGTTTTATTTTTGTTTCATATGTACCATATATTGTTTTCTATATATTCATTTACTTAGATTTTACTTTAGATCTATTATATTAATTTTATGATTTAAATACAAAGTTTTTAAACCAAAAATATTTGTTAAGTGGGGCCGATGTTAAGGCCATGCCACGACCATGTATAAATAAATAAAGGCGTTTTCCATTTTGCACATTTGCTAACGAATTTAGAAAATGCTAAAAAGTCGTTCGATTTATGGTCAATTTGTAGCACACAATTTAGCTAAAATGCTAACGACACGTTAGTAATTTCTAAATTCTGTAGGCTGCTCTTTCGTGCTTAACCGAATTAAAATGAAAAATGAATTAAGAGAAAAAATGTAACAAATAAGATTGCGGCGTAGTAGTTCGTTGATTTGATGAATGTTTCATTCATGAAATTTGCTTTAAATCTAATTTCTTCTAAATCGATAAACTCAATCACAATAGTTGATCAATTATTTGTAATAAAAACCATTTGTTATTTTTTTTTAATTTTGTTTATTCCAAAACCACGTGCTCCATTAGAACAGCTGATCAAAATTTTTGTAAACAATCGGTCGATTATGCCCGAAATTCGTGCTAAAACTGGATTAGCATTTCTTATCGAGCGTTAGCACAAATGCAAAATGGAAAACGCCTTAAATAAATATAACCACAGTATATATATATCTCTACTATGCTATAACTTTGCTATGTTAGTAATTTTTTGGTAATTTACTTTATTTTGACAAAACGAAAACGCCTTTAAAAACAGAATATTGAAAAAATAATATCGATATATTTTTTTGAAATTATCGATGTTTTTTCGATATTACAAAATATCGCCATAGTGTATTACTAATCTTTGATATCACTCCAATGGGTTTAAACTTTAAAGCATACGTCTTAAATTTGATTTTTTTTTTAGTTTTTGAATATGAATAAGGTATTTATTAAAGTAATTAATTAAAACTCTGATAAAGCAATGAAATTTTCGCTACCTATAAGTTTGGTAAAAGCTAATCGGTACTTTGCAGTTTGAAATTTGATAAGTAAATTGTGCAATATTATTATGCCAATATATACAGATAAACACCTTATAAATGTGATAGCACAGATTATATTAATACACTAGGGTGATAGTGAAGAGAAATGTTAGGCAAGATAAGATACGAGCATTTGAAATTGTGTAAACCAAAGTCAGTAACTATTCTGGAAGTTGGTTACCATTATTATATTTATTAAAACAGGTAAATCTTTTAATTATTTTTATTATTTGTAATTGTGGAGCAGTATTCACTTGGGTTCATGTAACTACTATATTAAAACTATCTATTGAACTAATCTAGTCTAGGGTTAGGATTTAAGCTAGTGTTGTTACAGGTTCAAATAATGATGATAGCAATAAAAATAACAGCATTTCGAGTATCAAATGTTTTTACACAAATGCTCATAGCTTAGAATAAACAAATGAGCTGATTAGTTATACATAAATGGAATCTAGACATTAATTTGCATAACTGAGGCATGGGTTAATATGGAGACTCCTTTCAGGAATATGAAATAGACAGATATTCACTTTATTTATACCAGTGTAGAGGAAAGAAGGGTGGTGGTGTGGCGCTTTATATTAAGAGCAATATTCAATCTGTATTAATGACTGACTTTAAAATTAATCATGATATTAAATCAGTGTGAGTAGATTTCCTTGAATCCATAAAGTCAATATAGAATAGGGCTTTTTTAATAGCCTGGCAGAGTCAGAATATTAGACGTGGAAATTGTGAAAGAATTGATACACGCATGCCAACAGGTAAAGAAAAGGTATAGTCATAATGAGTGATTTTAATTTTACCTGGCATTCATTGGGATTTCTTGTTTAATATGGACCATTGAGTAGTTTACTTCATAAATTGTATACTAGATAACTTTTGACCCAGATGGTCAAGAACCCACAAGATTGTAAGCCATTAGACTTAATCCATGGTAATTTGTTACCACAGAGGTTGTCACCCCGATTTGTTATGAAAATCACGGATATCCTCTAATAAAAATAATATTGAAGATAGTGAAACGAAAATTGTCGCTCTCTTTGGAAAAAAGTTACAGCTCTCAAGTTGTTAAAATCCATAGACTTTTCATATTATCGATCAGCTTAGGTCTTATTCTTGGCAACTTGCGACAGCGTTACTTCGAAATTTGCTTTCGAAAACATCTAGAAAATCTATGTAGAATTTACAACTTCTTATCATAACCTAAACTAGGATGACCCTAAAACGAGCCCGAGGCCCACTAATTTTTTATAAGAAAGTCTTGGGACAAATTTTAAAATTTCAGAGGCTGTACTTTTTTTCCTAAAGAATCAGATCTCATTTTTCTTCAATATTACTTTTTTAGAGTATATCCTGTGATTTTCAAACAAAAAAAGTTTTTTTTTTTTTTTAATAAATCTCTATTTTTTTTACAACTTTGGGAAGATGATAGCTTATTACAAAGAACTAGATCGAACCACTTTGCAGTTTGCATTCATATTCTTTATTAGTTATTTTTTAGAGTATGTCTTGTGATTTTCATAAAAATCGGGGGTGACAACCTTATGGGTAACAATTACCGACTTAATATTAACTAACGATGAAAGTATGTGGATGAAGTAAGTTAGGAGAATTTAATTACTCTAGTGACCATCATCATAATTAGTATTTAATTGAATATGGAATATCTGGGCCCGAATTGCAAGTTAATAAGGAAAGAATACTAGATTTTCGGAATGCGGATTTTATCAAATTCGAGACATGCTTAGTACAACTAACTGGGGGAAAGAGTTTAAAGACCAAAACTGTTTTATCATGTGGAATCATTTATTAAGCAATTTTAAATGAATATTCATCAGTGATGTTTTAAAGAAATTACCATAATTAAGAGATACAACCTAAAATGTTTGTGAATAGAGAGATAAGAGAGAAAATTAATCCAGCGACTATAAACTTTCTAACGATACTGAAGCGAGTTTTGTTAATATTTCTAGCATATTTATTATAAATAATCAATTTATTTTTAAAATGTAAATTGTTTGTTCCCATAAAATATCAAATGGACTCTAGTTTTTTTTGGTGCTGCAGAAATAAGATTAAGCATATATTATTATATATATATATTATATATATATATATATATATAATATATATATTATATATATATATATATATATAATATATATATAATATATATATATATATATATATATATATATATATATATATAATTACATTATTAAATTTTTGATAACTATGGCTATTCAACATTACTGTCAACTTCAAAATTAAGCAAGATAGCCTTGAAAGCATGTTCCTAAAGTGTAATGTTAGAAACAAATGCTGATCAATTTAGGATGTATAGCAATTCTAAAGATTTGTAGAATGGCAAAGACAGTAACATTGTGAGATTGTGTCCTAATTCATTTACCATTCACTTTTGTTATAGTTTACAAATTTATAGTTTACAAATGAGATCTAGATGTAAAATATATGAAAAAAAATGGGAAAATTTGCTACTGCAATAAATAGTTTTAGACGTTTTACAAACTATTTTAATGCATTTGCATTGTACCATGAAAAAATTATGAAATCTGAAGTAGAGCCCTTAATGTAAGCAATTGTCTCCAAAATTCAGTAATGCAAGAGATACCTCAGCACCATTATAGGTCAGGCCCAGAGATCTATTAACATGTGTTCCAAAGTTGCGTCTGATGTTCACCAAGGCTGGGCAATCCAATAAAAGATGTGGTGTTATCATTTGCTTGAGAGGGGTGGTGCCCAGAATGGAGTCGCGATAGCATTACCTGAGTTTGGTGGTTTAAAGTTTGCTCTGTTTTGGAAATTTCATTGGACATGCTTGGAGCATCGTGTTATTTAGATACGCGGAAATTGTTAATTTGGTGTGAATGTGTTTAATGACAGGGTTGTCTGACGGTGGCAGAAGAGTATCGTATGTGTAAGAATAGTATATTTCTGTTGTAATTTTCATCTCTAGGTGCAGGGGATTGTCTATTGAGAGTGATTTACCTACTATAAAATTAACAGCCTATCATGGCAAAATGGGCTTTTATTGGGAGGATTTTTGTTTCAGTCAATTGGTGGTGGGAAGGCAAGCAGTTATTATCCGGTGGGCTTTATTCTGGACAATTTCTAATTTTTGAGTTTTAGATATTGATATAGCGTCGGGCGGGGTGACTTGGACCACTTTAGGTATAACTTCGTCTCCCAACTTTCCCCTAATGCAATTTTTGGAATTTTTTTTTTTCTGAAATTCAAGGCCATATAGTAGGTAATAAGCACACAAAAAAATAATAATGTAATTCTAATAATAAAAGTATTTATTAAGTAGTTTTAATAAGCTCATTCAGCCTGACTTGGTAGGTGATCAGAGACACCATGTGAGGGTGATCGGGACCATCTGTTAAATCCTTTTTTACGTATAAATTCAATTATATATTTTAATTTTTACTTAATATAATAATTGTTTATCATATTAAAATTAGTAATAAGTAATAAAAATGTCAATAATGATACATAAAATAAGAATAAAAATAAGGTGGTCCGATTCACCCCTCTCCGCTTCAATAATATTTTGACACTTTTTGGAATTCGTATTTTTTATATAAATTTCATTTTTTATTTTAATTTTTACTTAATATAGCCTAAGTAACTTTATTATATTTAAATTAATTATACGTATTAAAAATGTCAATAATAATTAGCGTAATACGATTACAATGGTGGTTCCCGAATTTTTTCACCTTCCATGCAATTTTACGGGGGGTATCGGAGCCAAGTTAGGCCCGTGAATTTTGCCACTAATACTGTTTAGAACAAAAATTAACTTTGTCAGTTGTAAAGCTAACATACTCGAGTGTATATGAAACTGAAAAATA
>JABUQX010067602.1:5000-15000 GCA_015478945.1 Trachelipus rathkii
TGAGAAACATTTTCTATTAATATTAAAATTTACATATATATATATATACAAAATTATATATATATTATATATATATTTATATATATTATATATTACTATATATATTATATATATTAGAGATATAAATATATATATAATATATATATATATATATAGTAATATACTATACTATATATATATATATAGATCATATTATATATATTATTATACTATATATATACTTTTATATATTATTATTATAATATATATATTATAATATATATATATTATATACATATATATAAAAATCTATAATAATATATAATATCTATATAATATATATAATGAAAGACAGAAACAAATGTATGTAAAGTACTCCACCAAACTATAGCTACTTGAAAGAAGATCTAATGCTTGTTCGTTTACTTTCGCTAACTTATTTATAATTTTTCATACCAGGATGGGTATGATGGATAACTTTAATTTACAAAGTCTGTTTTCTATGAAGTTATGCCAAATTGACAGTTCTGCCCTGACTCATCGGTGCTCGGAGAGATATTATACGATCTAGGCAAAGAAAAGCCTTTTAAACAGATGCGTTTGCTGAATCTTGGTCTCAGACTAAAAAGTCCTATAATATCAGGAAAAACCCATCTGCGTGAATCATTCTCTACGATGGTTTTGTAAAATAGAATTTGATTGTCCTTGTTCCTATAAGAATTAGCTTTATTTGTACATAAAATCACGGTTAATTCACTACGTAAAAATGATCTGTCACAAAAAAGATTACCATATGTGGCCATTAAAGAATCTAAGTCTTCTTCAGGAAATTTTGAAGTTAGAAAATTTTGTGGAATTCCCTAACTTAGAATTTCAAGCCAATAATCTGAGAATCTGCCCTCATCTTGCATATGATGATATTATCATATTATTTCAAAAGGTTCTCTTATAATGGTGTGACAATTACTGATCTTCTTCTTCTTCTTCTTGTTCTTATCTCCTCTCTCTCTCTCTCTCTTCTCTCTCTCTCTCTCTACATATTATTAATATATATATAATATATAAATAAATAAATATATAGTATATATATATATATATATATATATATCTATATATATATATAATAATATTTATATATATATACATATATTATATAAATATACCATATATATTATAATAGTAATATATATATAATAAATATATATAATTATATATATTATATTAAATTATTTTGCTTGTATTTAATTAAAAAAAAATTAGATATACATATTATTTATCTTTTATTACATTAAATTTGTGCCAATTAACTTATGAGTAGAGTTACCAATTTTGAGAGGAGTATTTATGAACTTTCAAAGGAGGACCTTGCGGAAAATCCTCAAATGGACAAATAGAAACAAGGTTTCTTTTACAGTTTGCCATACAACCGTGTTTAAAAGCATATTTAATTACGAATATTTAGAGGCCACAATCGAAAAATTACCATCCAGTCAAAATGATCACTTTCATGATAATAAATGTTTCAAGAAAATAAATATTAAATGTAAAAACTTTGCGTCCTTGATATAACATTCTATAAACAATAAATAAATTTTAATAGTAATAATTAGTAATTTGAATTATTTTCTTACTAGTGCTTTTATTTTTTTTTTAGAGAGAGAGCGGCTTCCTGTGCTTCCTCTGTAAAACCACGCACGTAAATTATATATATATATTAATAATATATAAATATATAATATTATATATATATTATATATATATGATAAATTATATACTCATATATATAATATTGATATATACTACGAATAGCAAGTGTTGACCACTTGACCACGATGAGCTCAAAAGGATACTTAACTTAACCTATGCAAATGAATTCTTGTCAGTCAGGAAGGACCGCTATGTCAGGGCAGATACCTTCATCAACGCAATCTCAGCTCACACTTGCTATTCCGTCTGCGAGGGCCTGGGATCTACTGGTAAGTGAAGAATCACTCAAGGAGAAATTATCAATACATATTGAGCTCGGTTTGAATTAAAGCCAGTTATTTACATTAATAAAAACTAAATTTTCCGCTTGACGTGGCCTCTTTACATGGTCCTGTTTCGCCTGGACGAGTGTCAGCGGAGATTGGCTGGCTGAGTACCTCATGCCTAACATAGGTTCCTTATTCCTACGACAAGGAATCCTATAGGTTTAAGCTCTATCTTTTAGCTCAGCCAGTGGCTCAACATACTTGCTATTCCGTCTGCGAGGGCCCGGTATCTAATCCTGGGTATGTGATAAATCACTCAAGGAGAAATTTTATCAATACATATTGACTGCGGTTTAATTAAAGCAGTATATAAATATTATATATATATAGTATATATAATATATATATATATATATAATATATATAATATATAATATAGATATAGTATATACTATATATAATATATATATATATATATACTATATATATATATAATATATATATATAATATTATATAATATGCTATATATATATATATATCATATATATAATATATATATATAATATTATATATAGTATTATATATATTTATTTTGTTATATGTGTTATAACAAATAAATAATTAATTTTTATATCTTGTATATTTATTATTTAGTATATATATTATAATATATATATATATAATAATATATATATATAATAATAATATACTATCTATATATATATATATATATACTATATATATATATATAAATAATATATATATATATATATATTATATATATAGTAATATAAATATATATAATATATTAATAAAAGATTCAAAATTGAAATATATCGTTAACGTTTCATTTTGTATATAGTTGCAAACCACAATGAATGAAAAAATATTACTTATCAGAATCCTATTTACTATTAAAGCTGCCGAGCAAATTAAACGAATTGCCAAGAAAGTCGGGTCGTTAGAGTACGATTTACATAGCCCTTTAACACTTCCTCATGTAATAATCAAAAGAGAATGGAGTTGATTCTCCTGCTCACAGACCTCAATTATGCCATCTTCCTCGATCTTATAAATTCGGTTCTGTTCATTCTATTCTCTCTTCAATCTCCCGGCCATGGTGTTGGTAGCGGATTTAGCTCGCAGGCGGATCTGCGTGACCCATACAATCTTTAGCCTGATACTATGGGAGGGAGATTAAAACCCGTTCTCCTACATCATAATTGTTTTTGGTTATATTCGCGGCGGATTTACGTTTTTCATGCAATTATTTAGCAATGGTAGTTTGGGATTAAATTACCTATGAAGGAAATTGACATGTGAAACTCTTCTATTTCCATTAAATATGTTTTAAACTTTTAAATGATTTAAACATGTCGAATCATATATATAAATATATATATACTTATAATTATTTTTTTATAATTATATTTAATAATAATTACTTTTATATTAGTTTAATTTTTATTTAATAATTATATAATATATATACTATATTTTATATTATTAGTGTTTTTTTATTCATATATATATAAATATATATATATAATATATAAATGTATATATATTAAATATTTATATATTTATCAATATTATATAATATATATATATTATTATTTATATATATATCTAATTAATATACTAATATAGATATATAAATAATATATATACTATATAATATATAATATATATATATATATACTATATATATATATATATGTTAAACTCCAGATTAGAGCACAGAATTATCTCGAAATACCTTCCACTTACAAAAAAAACCAATTACATATTGAATTCAGCGTATAAAGCTTATTACCAGATTGTAATTATATTATATATATCATATTATATATATATATATATATTATATTATAATATAATTATATATATATATATTATATATATTATATCTATATATACTATATATATATCTATTATATATAGATATATATATATGTATATATATGATATTATTATATTATATTATAGTATATATATATATATATATTAATATATATATATTCTATAATATATATATACTATAGTATATACATAAGTATATATAGTTTATATATATGATTATATCGAAGCACACCACTTACAGAATAATCAATGCATATCTGAAACCAGCGTCCAAGCTTATTATACGTAAAGTCGTTTTATGATTTAACTACGAAAAACCTAGAGTAGACCGCATAGTTATCAGTTGTCAGGGTCTCTCGTCTAGTGGACGACGGGACTTCGTCCACCCCTCTTTCTCCCATCGCTCGAAGCCCCCTAAATACTGAGTTAAAGAAAAATAGAACAAAGATAATTTTCCTTCCTAATATTTTTTTTTACATTCTGGTTAGTAAGCTTTATTACCCTGCTTCAAATATGTAATTGTTTTCTGTAAGTTCACTTTTCAAATATCATATTTTACATGCCAATAAGCTCTATACCGCTGATCCAAATATGTAATTGTTTTTTTTTTGTAAATGACGTTACAGCAACGCAAACCAGTTCAAGATAATAGACCATATATATCATAAAATATATAATATATATATATATTATATTTATATTATATATATAATATCTAATAATATATATATTATATATATATATATATAATATATATAAGTATATATTTATATATAACTTAATATGTGTATAAACTATATACGTATTATATATATATATTATATATATTAATATATTTATATAATATTATATAGTATATACTATAATATTATATTATATATAATATATATAATATATTATATATATTATTTATATTATATTTATAGTTATATTTTATATATATATTAATAGTATATATATATATTATATTAGTATATTAGATATATATAAATATACTATATATATGTATTTTAAATATATAATATATATATATTAATTATATATCATATATACTTATATATATATATATATATATATATATATATAGTATTCATTTTTACTTGAGCGTAAATTGTCGGTTATATCGATTTTCTGTACCCCGATTAATACATTTTTATTAATATCTTTCCTACCCATGTCTATTACGTAATTGCGCTCAGCTTTAGCCTATATCATATATGCGTTCGTTTTTTGCATTTATGGTATAAAATTTAGATTTATATATAATTATAGTTTATGTTAATTTAGATTTAATAGATATATTCTTAGATGTATATAATTTTAAATTTATATAATTGTAGTATTATGCTGCTGTAAACTAGAGTATTATGAAGAATGTGTGTTATACCTCACACTTATCTTGTCAATAATATATTATATATATATTACTATATATAGTATATATATAGTATATTATTATTAGATATATTATAATAATAATATATATATATAGTTATAGATATATATATATTATATATAATAATATAATTATATTACGTAAATGTAAGTGATGAATCGAATAACCGCAACCGCATATATTTTGACAACCGCAACTTATTTGGACAACACTCAAACGCAACCGCAACTGCAACCTGCAACCGCAACCAGCGTGTTCACTGTCTCACACCGAAACTGCCGTAGTTGTGGGAAGTATCTTTTTAAAAAACTTCTCTTATATATCTTAGCCTAGGTAGTTACGTAATAAAATATTGTTTTTTTTTTTCAGAAAAAACCAAATAATCTAATTATAGAAAATATTCACCAAAATAAATCGTTAGCCTTTGCTTTCTTAGCTTTCGCACCAAGAGAACAGAAATGATTGTACTGATAGAGAAAAGAACCTGTGGGTGTTATTTCTTGAGACAATCAATTTTAATTTGCTAAGTTGTGCAAAAGTTCAATAAAACCTTTCTCGCAATTTCACAAAGGAAAGAAGCCCACTATTTAAAAAATCACCTTCGATCGTGCATGCTATAGAATATAGGGACTTTGTTTAAAGAAAAAGTATTATTAGAGAGAGAAAACGAGAAAAAATAATGTATAGTGAGAGATATTCACCTTCTCTAGCAAAAATGAAATTAGGCCAGCTTAAATTTTAACTGTAGAGTAATGCTATCAAAAATTAAGCCTTAGAACAATTAATTCAAATCAAAAATTATTGTTATCGATATCTATATTAATATCTTATGCAGAATCTTCCCTTACTGTATTGTTGAAGGCATAGCATTTTATTCAATTCGTAACTCTAGCAACCCAGCAAGTAAAATTAACAGCTAACCATATTATTGTAAGATACTTACGGTATATAATAATATCATCTCCTATCAGTTCACGAACAGAATTTCAAAATATTGTTGGCCAGCTGAAAAAGAAATAACGTTATCATTTAACACATGGTATTCTGATTACTAAGTTTAACAAATTTGTTAAATTCTTTTGTTTTATATTTACTAGTTAAATTACACTATGAAAAACCAACAGACATTTAATAAATAATAAACTTACTTTGAGTGCTTCGACTCTGAAGCTAAGTGTTCTGCTGGAACTCAAAAAAATATAATTTAGATAATAATAAATAATTAATAATAATAATGTAGTAAAATTATATAGATAATAATAAATAAAAATAATTAATAAATATTAATATAATAGATAATATAATTAATTAATAATAATAATAATAATAATAATAATAATAATATAATAATTAATAATAATAATAATAATTAGTAATAATAATAAATAATATAATAATTTTTATAATATATGATTATATATGAAATAAATAATAATTATTGAATTAATAATAATAATATATTATATTATTATTTATTATATCATCTATTATTATTGTTTTATTAGTATTATTATGATGATTATTATTATATATTATTATTATTATATATTATTTATTATTATTATATTATATTAATTATTATTAATTATTGATTATTATATTATTATATATTATTATTATTATTTTATATTATATTATATATTATTATTTATTATTATATATTATTATTTGAAATATATCTATTATTATTTCCACTGAGAGGAAAGTCCGATGCTCTTTACCTCTGAAACCTAAAGAAAGCCTGTAAGCCCCTACTTTAAGAGTTTTCTACTTATTGAGGACACCCTTTTTGAGATAGTGGATATGAATTTTCTTCTGGAGAAGTTAGATGAAAAATTTTGGCATTATTGGAAAGTACGTGCACGTGACCCTTATAAAATTTGGCAAATAATAATAATAATATATAAATAATAATATAATAATAATATTAAATAATAATAATAATAATAATAATTTAATAATTATATATATATTTAATATATTATATATTATTTATTATTATAATAATAATATAATAATAATATAATAATAATAATAATATAATAATATTAAGATTATAATATAATATAATAATAATATATAATAATAAATAATTAATAATAATAATAATAATAATAATAATAATAATAAAATATAATAATAATAATAATAATAATAATAATCAATAATAATAATAATAATAATAATAATAATAATAATAAATACTGATATTACATAATTAATAATAATTTAAGAAAATTTAGATCAGCGTTATTAACGTACTTTTTACAAGTTCTTTCAGTTCTTCTAAATAGTTCTTTATTTCTGAAGAAATTTTATTCAAAGGCATCGAGAATAAAAGAAGTTAAAACTTTTAATATTCTACCAATATTTCGCCTGTATACCTCAGGCATGATCACGCTTAAAAACCATATCTCCGATTAATCAAAATTTGTTAAATGTTCCAAGAAAAAGACAGAAGTTAAAAAATATCTCAACATATTAGCTAGTAAAATTACAGATGAAATTATTAAGTATAAAATCAAACCAATTGGTGCCTACAATGATGGACATTTGTACGGCTTGCCTAAGATCCACAAGAACATAGAAAATCCTCTCCTATGTCATATAATAATTTTGATTGGCACTGTCATACATGCACAGCATATGTAACAATATTGGCGTCCATATTTAATGAAAAATTTATAGAAAACTCTACATAGACTCTCTTTGCACATTAACGAAGCAGAATTCCTCCATTCTGATTATATAGTGTTCTCCTAGATGTGAAATTCAAGTTCACTAACGTTCCAGTTAAAAACAAATAGACATTCTATTTACTTAAGAAGTTTATGATAACAAAAAATAAACACACCACCTTATATATCGAAAATTTACTATGTTTTTTAAAGAAAATATTTATATAGTTTTTTATTTAAAACTTCAAAATAAAATAAAAACATTAAGTGGTTCTATGGAATTCATTAAAATATTTTCACAAGTGTTTATTTAAGTCACTATATTTTAATTAATATTGTTTATTAATATCGGTACTTCATAATATTTAAATTTTAACTTAAAAATTTAAATCACTAAGTCTTTTCTATTTAAAACTATCATTATCAAACAAAAACTTCGCTTTTGAAGGTGTTAAAGATATAAAACTGAAATTTCAATATTTCATTGTTTATTCCATGACAAAATGATGTCGTTAAGCTTGAAAGAGAAGTAAAAATGTTAAATAGTACAGGATAAAGGTTATACAATAATATGACTAATATACCGAAGCAAATATAAAACTATCAATATTATAAACCCTAATTCACAAAGCTTTTAAAATAACTTTTCGTTGACCTCTTTCACAAAGACGGATGAAAAAGAATTATATAAAACAATCTTATATAATATTATATATATAATATATATATAGTTTGTTCAGTAGGGAGGTGTCACTTAAATGATGGCTAAAGGGTATTAGTAAAGAGGCACTCAAGATGGTAAACGGGTGGGTGTGGTTGGGCGTGTTGGTGATGGTGGGGTATTAGTAGTAGTAATTGCACAGATTGAATAAATAAATTTAAATCATTTAATGTTTAATTTATTTTTTTTTCTTTTTAAATAAAAATTTCTTTATTTTTATGAAAAATATTTTATATATTTAAAGAAATTTTCAGTTCTTGTGATGTTGGGTCACAAAATGTAACTGAACATTAAAATGTAATGAATGAATGAATGTAATGAACGTATGAATGTAATGAATGCAATGAATGCAATGAATGAATGTAATGTATACAATGAATTTATGAATGTAATGAATTTATGAATGTAATGAATGGCAATGAATGGATATAATGAATGTAATGTATGAATGTAATGAATGCAATGAATGCAATGAATAAATGAATGTAATGAATGTGTAAATGTAATGAATGAATGTAATGAATGTTTAAATGTAATGAATGAATGTAATGAATGAATTTAATGAATACAGTAAATGAATGTAATGAATGAGTGAATATGAATGTAATGAATGTAATAAAACGCAGTTTAGTCAAAAATAACGAGCGTTCAAAACTTACTCATTGACTTAATCAACTGGCGTTAACGCGGCGTCAGAAAAAAATGCTTAGAATAAAGAATGGGGATGGTGCTTTCGTAACTTGATGAAATGGATGTGAGGGGAGTGTGGAGGGAACACTTCCAAAATCTCCATAACATTGGCAGTAATGAACAGGTGATAGTGAATGTGCTTGGGTTTGATGGTGCAAGAAGGAATAGGTATTTTGGGGATGAGGTCATTAGTAAGGAGAAGGTAATGGATATAGTGAGAAAGTTGAAAAATGGTAAATCTGCAGGTATAGATGAAATTACTGGTGAGATGATCAAGAACGGAGGCTTGATGGTGATTGGATTTGGATGTTGTGTAAAAAGCGTTTATGGAGCGTATAGTTCCAAGGGATTGGAGGAGAGCTGTAATAGTACCCTTATATAATGGTAAGGGGATAAGAGTAGTAACTGCAGGAATTATAGGGGAATTAGTTTATTGAGTGTTGCAGGAAAGATATATGCTGGTATTTTGGTCGAAAGAGTGCGTTGAGTGCATGAAGGACTGATTGTCGAAGAACAAGGTGCGTTTAGAAGTGGTAGAGGATGTGTGGATCAAATCTTTACATTGAAACAAGTGATTGAGAAAATGAGGGAGAAGAAGAATAAATTGTATTAAGGTTTTATGGATTTTGAACAGGCGTATAATAGGATTAATATGGAAGCTCTAATGCAGATGTTGGTGATATATGGTGTTGGTGGTAA
>JABUQX010067602.1:20000-33701 GCA_015478945.1 Trachelipus rathkii
TCTCGGCATCAGCGTTTTTGCTGGATCTGTATAACAGAATCTGGATCGAATCTTCTTTTTCATCTATTTGGACTGCAGCTTTTGTAATCCCTATCCCCAAACCTGTCAAAGAACCGAAGTTAGCGGACAACCAAAGACCAATTTCGCTGACCTGTCATACCTGTAAATTAACGGAGAAAATGGTTTGAGGCCGCCTCCTCCTTGTTCTGGAGAGTCGCCAGGTTTTTTTCAAACTTCCAGCTTGGTTTCCGCAAAAATCGTTCGACCGCGGATCCCTTGTTAAAATAGACCATGACATCCGGGAAAATTTTTAACTGGTGGGATGGTTCTTTGTTTCTTTTTTGACCTTGAGAAAGCTTCTGACAGAACCTGGAGAACTGGGATTCTCCTTAAACTCCACTCGCTCCGTTTCTGTGAACAACTCCCTCTTTTCATTAAATGCCTTCTGTCAAATAGATCCTCCTAGGTTTGGTGCTCCTCTATTCTGTCACACCGCTTTACTGTGGATGAAAGCGTTCCGCATTTTAGTGTTACTGTGTTCTAGGTGTATTACTATTTGGTCTTGGATATAATGACATCGTTACTTCTATCCCAGCGACAGTCAATTTTTCTCTTTGTGCTGATGACCTTGCGCTATATATAGCTGGTGCCATGCTGCCTTTTCTTGAACGGCAAATTCAACTAGCTATTGAAAATATTTCACAATGGGGTAACTTCCATAGCTTCCATTTCCCACCCACCAAAGCCTCAGCGGTACTTTTTAAGAAAAAAAGGGAATCGAAGAACCTGCCACCTTCTTCCAGCGAACCTATATTTATATGGTAAACCCATTCATGTAGCTTCACAGGGCAAATTTTTTTCTAGGACTCGTTCTAGATGACCATTTAACGTACGCACTGCATATTAAACTCCTGAAAATTACTTGTCATCGCGCGTTTGACCTATTACGTCATCTCGCCTCAATATCTTGGGGTGCTGATCGCAAGTCCATTTTGCGTCTCAACATCGCCCTAATCCGATCGAAGCTGGACTATGGCTGTATAGTATATGGTCTGGCCTGCCCAACTCTACTACACCTGTTAGATCCCATCCAAAATGAAGCGATCCGTATCTCCACTGGAGCCTTCCTATATCGTCCTCCCGGGTGATCCTTGAATTTGAATCCAATGTGATGCCACCCTCTCTTCGAAGGGAATACACCATAGTTATCTTTGCTTTCAAACCCCAATACCGTCTGCTCTAACACCGATTCTGCGGGAGATACCTCAGAATCCTAATTACTGGCCATTTGCAAACACAGTTTATAACATCTTTAATTTCTTCAACATCCCTTTGCAAAAGGTGCTGCCTTTCTCTTATGACGAAGGGTATACACCTTAGATATTCCCTGCTCCCACCATTTGCTTGGTCCTGACCTTTCTCTCTCTCCAAATCTAGTCAACCTGCTGCCTTGTTAAAGGCATCATTCTTGTCTCATTCATCAGTTCACGGTAAATTTACTCCAGTGTTTACTGACGGCTCTAAAACAGAGGACAGTGTAGGTGTGTCTACTCTCTTTCCTGACCCCAACTTCTCCCATACTCCTTCCCTCATGCTTCAATTTTTTTCAGCAGAATTAATGTCTATAATGATTGCCCTTTCTCGAATTCTATTCCTTAACCAAGACCACTCTTATGTCATTTATTCAGATTCACTCAGCGCGCTCCAGGTGCTTAAAACCCCTCATTCTAAAAACACAATTTTATCCGCTGTACAAAAGTTTCTTGGCTGCTCCACTCCCGTAAGAAACAAATCATACTATGCTGGACCCCCTCTCATGTAGGAGTAACTGGCAATGAAATCGCCGACAGAGAGGCCAAAATGGCCCCCTCTTCTTTTGGGAGCTGTTCCAGGTACCTCCCGGATGCCATTCGACAAGGTAACATCCCATCAATTGATTACTATCCTGCTCTCCGACAAGACTTTCGGTCTTATTGTCAAGAGAGCTGGACGAGTGATCAGCGGGGAACGAAACTTGGAAATATAAAGCCGAGCAATGGTGAGTGGTCTTTCTCCCACCGACAAAAGAGCTTACACGAGGTGATACTTGCACGCCTCCGTATTGGCCACATCATTATCACTCGCGGTCATTGCATGTCAAGAGACCCTCCTCCCATCTGCAAATTTTGTTGTCACCATACCCTGCAATCTGTTCACCATATCTTCATTGATTGTCCCTCAACTGGGCCCCATTCAAGCCGTGGCCATTTTCCTACTTTATGGTCCATAACATCTTCTAAAAGGCTATCCCATATTTTATCTGAATCTTCCCTCTTTAGCAGGAACTCTATTTTCTTGTATCTTCAAGAAATGAATATTCTTTATAATATTTGATTTTGTTATGTAATATTAGGACTATTTATAATGTAAGGATATATTTTTATATTTTATTTAGTTTTTATTTATTTTTGACTGAATACTCATTTCGCCATTCAAATTTTCTTTGACATTTGAAATATGCATAAGCCAGGACCAGCCCATGGAGTTGATTATTCAACCAAGTGTGGACGCTTCCTAGTGGACCGTGGTGGGTCCTGTACATTGACTCAATATATATATAGAGCAGGTATATATATATATATGTTATATATATAGTATATAAGTAGCATAGTATATACATATATATTATGTTATATATATATAAACATACTACATATAAGGGTTGGTTGGTTACATACAGCAGCAGTTATTACTGTTACAGCATAAGCCATATGCATACAAACAGACATATACATATGGTAGGGTCCTGTATATTATTAGACTTATATATATATATATATATATATATATTAATGGGGTAGTTTTATAACTCTTTTTGCAAGATTCATCAGTTTTATTCTTTATCAAATTGCAAACTTAAAATGTAGATAAAAGAGGATGCTGTTTTATCTTTTACGTCAACGAACACACACACACACTTACACCCTCCCTCACACACACACTTATAACATACAACACAAAACATATATTTGATACAGACAAACTAATCTCAATACAAAATCTTTTTGCGTCCTTTGTATCGTCCATAAAAGAAAATAAAAAAAAATAAAACGAACAAAATACAATTTTGGAATTACACTAAAAAAAGAAAAATCCATCATTTTTTTTCTTTTTATTTATATTTATATTTAAAAAAAAAAAAGAAAAAAAGAAGAAATATTTCTTGTGATGCTCAAAGACACAGAAAAAGATTTTTTTATTGTTTTTGTCATCGTAAATGGAATTGTATTTGGCCAGACAGTTTTGTTGTATATATATTTTTTTTTTTATATATATATATATATATATATATATATATATATATATATATATATATATATATATTATATATATATATATATATATATATATATATATATATACATAAATGGTCTATTTCATATCTATACATTTCCATATCTTAAGGACACTACGTCATCCTATATTGAAGTGTACTTAATTAAGTATGCGCTGAAACGTGCTTAATTAAGTACACTCACCATAATGATATATATATATGCGGCGCATATTATATATTATAGCAGCAAGGTTGTTATGGTATGCTATATATATTGGCGTTAGTATAAGAGTTAGTTATTAAGTTGCTGCTATATATATATAAATATGGCGCTATAGTGTATATATATATTGTTAGAGCAGTTATTAGCATATATTACATACAAGTTGCTACATAGCAGCAGCAAGCAAGGTTGTGCCAGCGCTGGAGTTGGTTGCTGTTGGCGTATATATGGTATATATATGGCAGTATATAAGTTAAGTTACAGCTATATATATATACATATATGTTGTTATATATTATATATATATGGTTATATTATACTTCATATATATATATATATATATGTTGGTTATTACATATATATTATAAGTGAGCTTGGCTTATGATAAAAGGAAGCATATATCATATATATATATATATATATATATATATATATATATATATTCTGTTTTCTATAAATTTATAATTTCAAACATATTGACTCGTAGCCTCGGTTTAAATAAAATGCCTATAGGTGAAATGGTGACAGTAAAGACGTAAAGACGTAAAGACGTAAGGACGTAAAGACGTAGCGCACAGAGGGGTAGTGAGGGGGGACCCCCTCAAAGACGTAAAGACGTGTCGCCAGGAGGGGGATGAGAGGAGGACTCCTCCTTGGCGGCTCACGCAAAGCCTTTACGTCCTCACGGTCACTAAAAACACATTTTTATTGAAATGTACCCACACAAAACATAACCCGCAAAATATTTTTGCGTTCGTGCGCGCTTGCGCTCGCGTTGGTTTCGCGCCGGCTGACGCGTTTGCGTTGGGTTGGAAGTGACTCGAACCAGACTTCCGCTCCGTCTCAGCTACTTTCATGAAAGTAGCGCAGCTACTTTCATGGACGCGGCTACGCCCCCCATGTACGCGGCTACGCCACGTACAGGGGTTAGATAGCAGAGGGGGGAGGGGTGGTTACATGAGCACCTTTAGTTAGGCCTAAAATACATCCAGGAAAGATGCTGGAACCTCGTTCCAGCACTTGTGATGACGAGAACAAAGGGGGTGGGGGAGAACAAAGGGGGGTAGGGTAAAAAACGCTCGTGAATGTGCATGAGCATGTGCTCACGCACACACACACTCACTCATGTACATGGCGAATCAATAGAAATAGGGGACCCCTTGGGGGACCAGCCCCCAAAACAAAACGGCAACCCTGAAAAGTACAGGGGAAGATAGCCCATGACGGTAGGTGTCCAAATATCACTCAGGGAAGACGCTGTGTCCAGGGCTCGAACCCTGGTCCAGCCTATAATCTACCTCTGAGTGATTACGTCATAGAGGGGGTAGGGGTTGAACAAAGGGGGGTAGGGTAAAAAACGCTCATGAAAGTACATGAGCATGTGGTCAGGTATAACCACACTCACGCACGTACACGGGGAATGAATAGAAATATGGGACCCCGGGGGACCAGCCCCCAGGGTAGTGCCCCAGACACGAAAAGTACCCCAAAAGGTTGCCACTCCGGGTAGGTGCCCAAATATCACTTAGGAAAGACGCTGGGGTACCCAGTACCCCAGTTATACCCATGGATTTGGGTTTGTTGGGGCTACTATATATATATTATATATATATATATTTATATATATTTATATAGCAGCATATATATATATATATATATATATATATATGTTGGTTATATATATATATATATATATATACTGTTATTGTAATAAATGATATATATATATATATATATATATATATATATAAAATGTTAAATATTGCATAATCGCAATTACTATTAAGTTTGTAAACAAACAAAGAACATATAATGGAAGGTAAAGAAATATCACTGCCTTCTAGGATATAGCATATAGCAGCAGCATATATATAGCATAAGGTTGCTATATGGGTATATACATATATTAAGGTTAAGGCTGTTGCATAAATTTATATATATATATATATTGTTACATATATATTATAGCATATGCAGTGGCATGCAGTGTTGGTCTGGCTGCTGGCTAAGCTAAGGCTAAGGTTGGTTGTTATGCTATATATACAAGTATATATGCTGGCTGGGTTGGCTGGTTGCTGCTGTTACGTTACTAGCGCTACATATACATATATATACATATATTACATATTGCAGCTATGCTGCCATGTTGCTGCTATATATGATACAGCATGAAGCAGTTATATATAACAAAGAACAAGGTAATGGAAGGGGCGCTTTCGCTCTGGACACGTAGAATGAGAAACGATATACTGATGCTACCACTGAGCCATCCTCAAACCCAAAAAAAGTTGGATTCAAGATCAGTTTTAAAGCAATCAAGCTCCCGTCAAGGCGACACACCAGGTGGGTTGGAGGATGATTCAGTGGTAAAGCATAGAGTTTATCGTTCTCTTATCGCAACATGCGGTGGTTCGATCCCCGAGAAGGTACAGTAATTTCCTTATCTTCCCATTATATGTTCTTGTTTATATATATATTACCCTTGAATAACTAATATTTACATATATATATATATATATTGGTTATTGTATTATTGTTATATATTATATAGTAATTATATATATTATTATGTTATAGTATATATATATATATATATATATATATATGTTGTATATATATATTATTATTAGTTATATATATATATATATATATATATATATATATATGTGCCCTTGTATGTTTTAAGACTCGTCAGTTTTTGATTTTTTTTTGTTAACATATTGCTAGTATATGATACTAACAATGGATTTCAGTGGTGATGGACATGATCTGTAAGTTCGGAATATTTTAAATAATTTTTTAAAAATCACATTTATATAAAAAAAAATTTAAAAATGAAATATCTCGAAAACGACACTTCCAGAAAAACCAATTACATATTTGAAATCAAAGTATAAAGCTATGCCACAAAATGTAAAAACAAAAAACAAAAATATTTTTTCATAAATGAAATATCTCGTGAAGTACAACACTTACAGAAAACCAATTACATATTTGAATCAGCGTGTAAAGCTTATTACAATGCAAAAAAGAAATATTTAAAAAAAAAATTAAAAAAATTAGGGGGCTGCCGATGGGGACAGAGGGGGACGTTTTTCATACCCCCCCGTAGGGAGGCGGAGGAACTCCCACGACACCCAAATACCAAAGAAGAGCGGGGGTTCTGGAGACCTCTCCCCGAGGGGGAAATAGTCCTACCCTGTCGTTCCCCGGAAGGCCGAGAGACCCCGACTCCTGTCATCTTTGCGGTTTACCCTTGGGTATTCCTTTAGTTAAAAAAAAATTTAAAAACTGACGGAGTCGTAAACCTTAACTGGTCCTATATATTTTTGAATCATGTCCGTCACTCCTTAAATTGACTGTTAAGGATCATATACTGTGAATATATGAAAAAAAAATCAAAAACTGACGGAGTCTTAAAAACATAACAGGTTCTATATATATATATAGCATATATATAAGTTGCTGGTTATAAGAGCAGTGCTACTATGAGATATATATATATATATAAAGAAAGAAGAAGATATATATGAGCATATATATATAAGGTATATATATATATATATATATATGTTAAGGTATATAGTAGGGGTCCGTCGTGTCCCGTGAAGCTCTAGGGTGGATTTTCTGACTGTCACGAGTTCTTACTAATTAATGGTATAGAGGGGGCGGTTAGGCTGGGCTGTCTTTTCGACTTTTGTCATATTCTTCTACTGCTTTTCTTTTCCGATGCATGTCACGCACCATAGTTGTTCATCAAAAAAACATTTACTTTTATCGGTTTGGAATAGTTGAGATTTTGCTATGAAGTCTGTCCTTAAACGCTACGAATTTAAACGCTACAAAAGGAAGGTTAAAAATGTAGCCTAGTCCTGTCAGTAAATATTCAAAAAATTCCCCAACAATGTGTTTATACATTTAGTATCTTTAGATTTTACATTCTGCTTACAATATTATTAATAGGTATTTTATTAACGTTATTTCATTTAAAAAGCTTAACAAGATCACTTAAAAAATTTTTTTAAATAGTTACTGATAAAGGCAAATTTTATTTTATGTTCAAAAAACACATTAAAAAGATTATTATTCTTTTAAAAACTAAAAGATTTTCTACAAAAGTTATAAATATTTTCAATCTTAAATATTTAATTAAAAATGGCATTTAAATATGATTCTAAATTTCCTTTTCATCAATATACATCTACATTTTGACAAATTTTGGAACGAGTAATTACTCGTAAATCATAGTATATATATCAGAGGTGGGCACCCCGCTCATTTAGGGATTGTCCGCTAGCGCACCTCCGCACCTCGAGAAAATGTAGTCCGCTAGCGCTCCTCCGCACTTATTCAAACCATCAAACCTCCGCTATCGCAAGTCCGCATGTCCGCACGTCTCCCGCTAATAATGTGCGACTTCACAAAAGATTTTAATATTAAATACTAAATAGTATATATCCTTGCAAAAAAATTTTTTTATATTACATGAAAAATTGAATGAATATTTACAAAATCTCAAGATTTTCCACTTCCTCCTCAATGTCGTCTTCAAAGGACAAGAGATCCATATTACCTTTCAAAAAGATTAGGTGCTCAAAATTAAAAGCAGTTAAGGCTGACCTCTTTGCCCTCAAAATATCCCCACCAATACTAAATATTCGCTCTACAGCCGCAGAACTAGGGAGAGGTGTGTATTATAGTCTTATGAAACAAGTTCACCCAATCCTGCCTATGCTGAAAGGGAAAGATGTCCTTGGTGAGAGGAGTGCTGGTGTTCGTTCACTTCCAGCAGTCCATTGCTAATTTAAGGTCCTCACCTAAATCATTCTGCCTCCCTTCTGAAATATTTTGACCACCCTGTCCACCCATAAGAAAGTCTATTTAGTCCAAGACTTTAGTAGAATCCATGAAAGCCTCGACTCCTGCAGTCGATGCTAATGCTACGTATCAGCCGGTAGCTATATGTTATATGAGCAGGTGTATGAGGCAAGTATATATATTACATATGTATATAAAAAAGATATAGTATATATATATATATATATGGCATATAAGTGGCGGCATAGCAAGAAAGAAATAGTATATATATGCTATACATATATATGTATATATATGAGCAGCATAGCAAAAAGATAAAAGCATATATATATATATATATATATGCAGGCAGCAGCATATATATATATACATATATACTATATTATATACAGCAAAGAATAGCATAGCAGTACATAAGCATATAAGGTTGTTGTTAGCCAATAGCATATGAGCATATATAATATACTGGCTATTGGCGTATATAAGCGCGCGGGTAAAGAGAGCATAGCTGCAAGCGTTGCTGGGCTAAGGTTGCTAAGATAAGCAGCAGTGATATATATATATATATATATATATATATAAAACTGAAGTTCCGTGTAAAAACCTAAACAGCAGCAGCATATAGCAGTATATAGTGGTGTTATATATATATGTAGGTGAGAGGTTATATAAATATATATATATATATATATATATATATATATATATTAGCAGTTATATATGATTGTTAGTATATATATGTTACTAATATAAATGTATGTTAATCAGTTCTGTAAAACCCAAATATATATATGGGTTGGCTGGGTTCAACAAAATAGCCATATGCTATATATGTTATATATAAGATACATATATATATGCATATATATAGTGTATAATCAAAGCTATATATTATATATATACATTGTCGGTATGTATATATATATATCGAATCACTCGTGAATACAAAACAATATTTAAAATCAATATGTGTGGGCAATAAGATATAAAAATCTTTGCAAAAGCCTAACAGACCACTCTTACTCTCTTCCTTAATGATTTCAAATTCTGAATCATACAAGAAAAACATTTCATTTGAACAAACAAGCCTCAGAAACTGCATACAAAATGCATATATGTCCTTAAAAGCCTCTTCCACTAAGACTTAAAACTCTTTCACAAGACGATAACCTTGTTTTAGCTTCGTACAAAACCAAAACAATTTCATTCTCGAACGTTCTCTGTACAAAATAGATCGTGTTAACTATGCATAACAAAACTCCCCCTTGCATTTTCCATTCCCTCACGATAGGAAAATATCGAGGTTAGCTCACAAAATCTTAGTGAAGCTACTTCATTCGTCTTGCTAGAACCAGGCTGAGCAGTTGATCGTATAATTGGATACGAAAAGAATAGAGTGAAAGGTAGAGTGCGCCTTTGCCTTGAAGAAAGAAAATATATCTTCCCAAAGTTACTTTTACCTACCCAAACCCCTGTTGTGTATCTATATAAAAACATTTTTGTGTATATACATACTATATAGATATCATATATATATATATATATATATATATATATATATATATATATATATATATATTATATATATATATATATATATATATATATATATATATATATTATATATATATATATATATATATATATATATATATATAGTTGTACATACATTCTTTTACCATTTCTCACAATATATAAATTTATTCCCACGTATATTTTCTCCCTTTGAAATATAAAAACAGGCAGTATATTTATTTATGCGGGTGCATAAATCATTTTCCATGGCTCCATAAGATTCTACTTGAAGTTTAGTGAAGGTAAATTGATATTCTAAATTTAATACATATTATTAGTAACATCACAGCGGTGATCCAAAATTTAATTGAGGTTATGATAAGTGAAAAAAGATCATTTGAAATATTTCTATATTTTCATTCATTTTTATAATAAATACAAAGTGGTTTTAATTGGTTTTATATATTAAATTAATTATTCTTATTAATAATTATATTGCAATTACCTTGTTAATGAGTGCAACAATTTTATAATTATATATATTTTATTATATTACTTTTATAAATATATTCAATTTCTTAATTTTGTAAAGTTCTGATATATGATTTTAACTCCGCATTATTGTACTGTAATTTGTTAGGACATTTCATTTATTTCGAAATTCTTTGTTTTGAAACAGGTTTTGTGGAGTGGGTCCATTTTTTGGAGTGGGTCCATTGTTGGATTGGGTCCCATGTTGGGACGAATTTGTTGTTGAATTTATGTTCCGAGGTCTTAAATGCTTCCTAAAATAAACGAGTAAAAGGCAATGCTTTTATTCATGAAATCCTTCACATAGAGTGTGTCGCCGGATGGCTCCCAAAAACGACACATTCTATAACTGCCGACCTTGATGCCAGAATTGAATGGAATCTTCGTAGTAGTCAGATGCAAACAGCGCAACAGCCAGCCCAAACAACAACAACCCACAACCTTCACTAAGGAGCCAATACATGGAAACAAGGTATACAAGTAAGACTTTCTAATTAAAAAACAAGTTTTTTAATTTTTAAGGGAAGAGTTTCCCCCAGCTAAGCAGTCAACGGTCGAGAGACAGTCTCTCCCATTATTCAGCAAGCAGTCAATGGTAGAGAGAAGGCCTCTCTCACCACCAACAGCTTCACAAAGGAAGCTCCTAGCCAAGCGGAGAAAAGGGTTCTCCCACAACAGCTTCACAAAGGAAGCTCCTAGCCAAGCGGAGAAAAGGGTTCTCCCACAACAGCTTCACCAAGGAAGCTCCCAGCCAAGTCGGGAGAAAAGGGTTCTCCATAATATCGAAAAGAAAAATTCTTACCCCCCCCCTTCCCCAAAAAATATAAAAAGCTATTTAAGGTTGTACAACCACTAACAGTAAAAATATAATTATAATATGAATATTATTATTATTATAATTCATAAATATTTTTTGCATGTAAATTTTATGCCAGGTAAAAATATTTATAGTTTAAGGAATTTTTCACTAATGGCCATTCATTCATCGAGTGTGTAATTTTAAAGGGTATTTAAGCATATATTTTTATATATACATATTCTTAAGTGTGGTATATTGTCAGAGTTGACAAAAATATTGTGTAACGTGCTAATTTTTAAGTTGATAACGGGTAGCAAGTAAGTCTTATCAATATTGATTTTCCAAACTGTGTTTACCCCTTTTCTCAAACACTTTCTCTTCAATTAACCATTCTCTAAACTTTAGTAAAGTACTAATATTCACTCAATAAAAATATATATATATATATATATATATATATATATATATATATATATATATATATATATATATATATATATATATATATATATATATATATATATATATATATATATATATATATATATATATATATATATAGAAAAGGAGTAAGAGAGAAAGGGAGAAAGAATTGAGCAAACAGACACAGACCGATTGGACAAAAAGTTACGCATAAAACACAAACACACGCACACACACACACCCATACCCACTCGCGCATGCGTAGAGAAGCTTATAACACACATCCGAAGGTCAAACGTAAACGTAGAGAAAGAAAGAAAGATAGAGATGAAAAGATTATAGATAGTTATAGATATTGTCATTACTCTTTTATTCCGTTTAGAAAATTTTATTTCACGTTCAAAGTGGCGTTTAAGGAATAAGCAATTATAAATATATAGGCATATATTTATTTAAGCCAGCGCATATATATATATATATATATATATATATATATTATTGTTATATACATATTATGCATATTAAGGTTATGTATGGTTGGCTGGTTAAAGAAGAAGAAGTATATATATATATATATATATATATATGAGAAAAATATATATATATATATATACAGGGGAACGTTTATTAGCTTTTTGGGGAAATAAGAAGTTTTTTTTTAAAAAAGATTAAAGTATCTTTTCTTTTCGTAAGCCAGCTTATATATATATATACAGTCAACGAGACTGCAGTGTTTTTTTAAAGCAAGCTTATATATATACAGTCAACGAGACTGCAGTGTTTTTTTAAACCAAGCTTATAATAACAGTCAACGAGACTGCAGTGTTTTTTTTTAAGTAAAGCTTTATATATATATAGTAAACGAGATACTACAGCGTTTTTTTTTTTAAAGCAAACATATATATATATATATCTATACAGAGATAAAGATGTGTGCATCTTTAGATCTTTATATATATATATATATATATATATATATATAAGGTTAAGTTATAAAGAGTTATATATATATATAAGGTTAAGGTTAAGTTATGAAGCGGCGCACGAAAAACGCGAAAGCGTTTCACGATAAATAAAACGGTTAAACACCATTTCACGCATAGATGAACGAAGTTACTTGATATATTACTTGAATCTTTCTTTATAAATATTTTACTTTGTTTTAGACCCAACTTAATTAATTGTTTTTTCAATGATAAATACCACATCAGAGCAGCATCATCCTGTAATCCATATACTGTTTTAATGAATCTCAAAAGTTTACCATCATCAAATTCTGGTGGTGGTTTTAGATATACTTTCTTTGTTCATCACTTCAAGACAACAACTCACTTCTTTTCCTGAGCTATGGTTAGTATCATTTTTATTGCTTCAGATGAAACCGTTGGTATCTGTTTTTTCCTTCACGGTTTCTTCATATCCTTTAGCTACCAATCTAGCTTTAAATTTTTTCTGGTTATTCTGCATTAATTTTTCACTAATTACCCATCTTACATTAATTGCTCTTTCACCTTTATCAGTTACTTCTTCGAAAACCTTGTTCTTCTTCCAATTTTCTATTTTGATCATTTTTGCTTGTTTAATTTCCTCATTAGAATGATTATAATAACTTTGATTTACCTCTTCATCTTCATCTTCACTATCTATTTCATCTATTATCTCCTCACTTTCATCCAATGACTCCTCCTCGCTATTTTCTTCATTTTCTATTACATCTAATTCATATAATTTTTTCAAACTCTTTCAAATCTATATCATATATTCTATGTGTATTCAAATTGCGTGTATGTTGTAACATTTATTATATTTTTTACTAGTGCTTTGCCAGCTCTACTAATAACATAACAATTTAATATATTCATTATTCTTAATTTCATTTCATAGGTATTTACCAGTTTTCACATTTTTTGATCAATTTCTTCATATTCATTAATAATTACTTCTTCTTCTTCATCTTCAGTTTGATTTTCATTTTCATTATCAGCCCTCATCCATTGAAGGGCGCACGAAAAACGAGCGTTTCACGATAAATGCGAAACGATAAACACCTAGTTCCGAACCGAACGAAGCATACCG